>JAOYMZ010008080.1:0-22017 GCA_025802335.1 Pinguicula primuliflora
ACCCGGCACTGAAGGCTTCTAGATATATACTTTGCACTGAAAGCTTCTAGATATATACTTTGTATGATATCTGTTTTGTAAGTGTAGGTAAATGGAAGCCAGAAGGGGTGTATATATAGGGGGTGCTGTGCTGATGAAAAATGCACGGAACTGCGCGCGAAGTCTTGGCGGGAACTGCCGCGCGGGTTTCATCCGCACGGACGTTAATCCGTGCGGATGAAACCCGTGCGCCCTCCTTAATGATGCATTAAGGAGGGCGCGCGGATGCTAAATGCATGGATTAGTGTCCGCATGTTTGGCACCTGCCGATGCCCTGCCATGCGGATACAACCCGCGCGGCAGGGCATTTTAGCATGGTGCTCGAAAACATAAGACACAGACGAAAATTTTCAAAGAAAGCAGCATAGCTATAATCATGGCGGTGAAAAGTAAAGATAGTTGAATCAGCTGGTGTTATTGCCCACGGTCTAGAAGAGTCAATCACCTCTCTGCGTGAGCCTTGAAATCTGGGCACCTTAATCCCCACAGTTACAAGGGCCAAACAAACTTCCTCCTGGCCCATCAAGGTAGGCGCTGCTGGGGCGCAGGACAAAAATAGAGACAGGTTCCTGGGAACCAACTCACCGGTCTGGTATAAGACTCCAACATAATTATTGGCTAGCGTGGTCTTAGCCAGGCTGTCAACCTCCTGGAGCTGGGTTCGGGGACAGTGGTGCACAACAGTGGTGCAATGCTTGCACTCTTCTCGGATGAACTGGACCAGTCAGAGGTTTTGCAAGTTAGAAACCTTCTCCTGAATGGCCATCACTGCGTTACGGCAATCACTAAAAATGGATCCTCACTGAAACTGAAGCAACCGAATGAGGGAAATTCCATAAGCTATTTCCCAAAGCTCGGCCACTATGCTTGAGCATGAACCCACTCGACCTGAGAAGTTAGCAATCTGTACCCTTCCCGATTCCTTAGAATGCCTCCACACGAAGTCCTGTCGTTACTTTGACAGCATGCCCCATCCACAATGAGCAAGAACCCCAAGTTTGAGTTTGAACTGCCAGCACAATGCTCAACCGAAGTATCAGTCAACCGATCAATAACCGTGCACTAGTTTTTTACATGAGTAGCTGATAAGAGAAGAAGCTCTTCAATGCGTCCACCATAGCCCTAATGTGGTTACTGAGCTCCTTCCCAGCGATCAGATGGATTTGGAAGATCTCGAGATTCTGCGCATTCCAAATTTTCCAGCATGCCATCGCAAATAAGACCCACCAATCAGTAGAAAAAGCAAAAGGAGATATATTAAATGCCACCCATTCCTGATGGTGAACTGGGTCAAAAAAACACCCGTGGAGGGCTGAGAACTCTCCATATTTCCCTACTCCGGGGACAGTCCCGAAGGTAATGAATGGTTGTATCAAGGAATGAACAGATATGACATGCATTAGAGGGGGCGATTCCCCTCTGTTGGCGCTCATGGTTTGTCCATAAAGCGTTGTGCATCAGCTTCCAGAGAAATATCTTGATGTTCTCTGGAAGGTGTAGACCACAAAGCTATCTCCAGAATGGGTTCTCTGGAGGGGCAGTGTGTTGCTGTATGATTCGTCGTGCCAAGGCACTAGAAAAGTGCCCGGAAGGGGAGTGTCTCCAGATGACTCGGTCCTGTCCATCCCTTTACGCCGGCGGAACAACAGTAAGTGGCTGCTTGATCACTACAGCTGACAGCATAACCTGCAACCTCTGCACATCCCAATGTTCTGAAGAATCAAGAAAGAGTTAACAGTATAAGAGAGTTCAGAGTTCGAAACATGGAGCAATGCCGATGAGATTAAGGGGGTAGAAAACGGATACCAGATATCCGTCTAAAAGCGGATCAGGCAGCCATTACCAAGTAACCAAGTAGCCTGTTCGGCAATGAACACAAACAAGCGGGAAAGGTGCTTCCAAAGGTGGGAACCACCCTGGGAAGGACTAGACACAAATCTGCCATTGCTGCCGCCATATTTAGCTCTAAACAAGGTTATCCATAACTTGTCCTGTCCATATAGTAGTTCTCACGCCAGCTTAAGCATAACAGTCTGATTAGCGTCTCTAACCTTAATTAAATCTAGGCCCCCCTGCTCCTTTGGAAGACAGACAGTCTCCCAATTCACCATAGGTGCCCTCTATGTGCTGAATTTCCACCCCATAAGAACTTCCGCACAATACAGTCAATCTCTTTACTCGTGGCCACCGGCAAGGAAACAGATTGCATTAAATAAGAGGGGATGGAACAAAGGACAGTTTTACACAATACAAGTCTCCCAGCAAGAGAGATGCGCTTAGGATTCCAATTCTCGCTACACTTCTGCATCTTAAGCAGGAGTCTGGAATGAGACTCCCTAGAGATTCTGCCGTGGATGATGGGAACCCCAAGATAGACGCCAAGATCATTGACTCTCTTAATACCTAACACTTCCTCAACTCCAGCTGCAGTGGCCTCATTAGTACCTGTCAGGGTCCAAAATATAGACTTGTTGGTATTAACTATCTGACCTGATGAGGCCGAGAAGAGATCCAGAATAGTTCGAATAACTTTGGCCTGATGAATAGAGCATTTCGCGAAAAGAATAAGATTATCCGCAAAAAGCAAGTGTGAAAGAGGTCATTTCCTCTTATCGAATGTAAGAGGCTTCCACACCTTAGCCTCCAAAACCACCTGAATAGCATGAGAAAGTCTCTCCATACACAGAATGGACAGGAATGGAGAGATAGGGCCCCCTGGCGAACCCCTCTACCAGGCTTGAACTCCTCCCCCCTCAGCCCCTCCCAAATAATTTATGCCGAGCTAGTGAATACTGGTGACATGATAACTGCAATAATGTTGGGAGAGACCCTCACCTTCAACAATGTGTCCCGAATAAAAGGCCACTCCACTCTATCGAAGGCCTTTGTTAGGTGATGTTGGGCTGCAAATGCAACACACTAATGTTCAAGCATACACAGTTGCAAGTAGTAAACCTTACTGGTGAAAGCAAGGGTCATCTCCCAAAAGAGTAGGTCTTTAACATGCAAAGCTCATCAACACAATCAGAGTAACCAAACATCATGTTGTGGTCTAAACTATAAACAAGAGATTAAATGGATTAAAATGCAACTAAGTTAACTAGAGATGAGGTCAATACTCAAATGTTGTCACTGGCATTCAAATGTTAACAAGTAAGAGAAGGAAAATTGGACAAGTTGGAGGAATAGCCCAATGCAAGGTTTCTTGCCTCACTTTGCAACACATCTACTCATTTATGTACTAAAGTTTTATTTGTTTTGTTCACACCACGAGAATCAAATGCAACCAAAGCTCATGGTCAAGACTGTGGCTACTCTAGACCTCAACGAGTGGATTTCACCAGGCGTACCCTCCACCAGGCGTATATTGGTACACCAAGAGTTTGGGGTAAAGACCCCAAAGACGATGGTATTAGTGTGCCCCGTGTAGAAATCTACCATTGTGAGATAGTTTCCGGATAGATTCACCTAGATAAATGAAGAACTCGTGCACTAGAACTCATTCAAAAGGAAAGCAAGCACATTCATATGAAATAATAAGCTAGGACATTAGATGCATGAATAATTTAAAATGTGTTTACATAGTGAGGCTTAACCGCCATGGGAAATTAGCTCATGCTTGAAGCATGAGCTCGAGAGTTAGCAAATACAATAAAAAACAAAGCCATTGCAACAAAAATTAGAAGAAGGTGTAAAATCCCCCTCTCGAACGAGTAGCTTCTGCTAAACGCCTCTCCTTCTCCTCCTCTTTATCGAGACTTGTGTAATGTCGCACGTTGTCCGATTAGGAACAATTGTGAGTTTTGTAACCCTTGTCTCAAGGATTAGGAGGGTAATGACGCTCTTACTCCTTCTTTGGCCCTTGAATAATTCAGTTTCCCTCCAAACACTTGTATCGGATGTGGTTTAAGTTTGAAGACCTGAATTTTGTCAGAGAGCTTCTTCTTCTGGTGAAATTGTATCCGGGCCCTTAAGTTGATCTTTCATGCACCATTTTGACTCTTCTTTGCACCTTGAATCCATTATCCACAAATCAGGCCATAATATGCACAAAAAGGGTGGCAATGCACCAAAGTGTGATCATGTTGTCCTTTTCTTCAATCTAAGACAAATGTGCATGATTTAGTCCATAATATAAGTATTAGAGGCATGAAATGATATAAAATAACGTATGAAATAAGCTCTAAATAGGGGCTTATCAGGTCAATTTTAATAGCCATATAAGCAGTACTTCCCTTGCGGGTCCTCAACGTATGAATTGCTTCCTGCACAGCCACAATATTATCCATGATAGATCTTCCTTGCAAGAAGCTAGACTGGTTCCAAGATATCAGAAGAAGCATTATGGCCTTGAAATGGTTAGGCAGGAGTTTGGTAACCACTTTGGCACTGATGTTGATCAAGTTGATGGGCCTAATGTCATCAAAGGCCTTAGGATCGGAGATCTTGGGCACAAGAGACACCATTCCTTTATTGGCTTCAGCAGGGACAATTCCTGTCTCAAAAACCTGCAACACAAAAGACGTTAGGGAAGCGACAATAATATTCCAATTATGTTGATAGAAGGAAGCTGAAAACCCATCTGGACCCAGGGTCTTATCAGGATCCATAGCGAAAAGTGCTTGTTTAACTTCCGCCGGTTGGATTGGGAGTCCTAACTGATCCTCCAGCTCGCTAGGAATCTCAGGAAATCTGCCAGTGATGGGAAACTTAGGAGTAAGAGATTGATCCTGATCAAAGACTAGAGCACTCTCTATTTTCCCAATGATTTTACGATAATATCCCGTAACCTCCTTTAAAAGGACAGATTTATCCAAAGACCAAGATGTATCTTCGGAGTTGTATTCGCCTAGCCCGAAATGAAGGTTTCTTAGGCGTGTGCTTCGAATGGAAAAAGGAGGTGGAGCGATCCCCCAAGGTAGTCCAATTGCATTTAGCAATTTGCCTCCTCAATAGCTCTTCTCGGTTAAGCACATCCTCAAATTCCCTAAGGAGTCTGTACTCCAGATCACATAAGTACTTGGTTGGGTGAGAATCAATAGCAATTTGAAGGCCCTTAATTCTGCTCGAGAGATGTCTCTTGGCCCTATAGATGTCCCCAAAGTGATTCAATTTCCAATCAGCCAAGCTGTCCACCAGATCCCGTAGCGCCTCTATAAGAGGAAGGTCCCTATTCCAGTGAACAGACAGCCATTCTTCCCAATGATGATGGACTTCCCAAGCTTTTAAGTAGCGGAAATAAGAGGGGGAGGGTTGTGTATCTCTCCTCAGTAGACATTCTAACTTGATAGGGGAGTGATCCGAAGAAATCCACGGTAGATGTTTTATGCCACACCCCTCAAATAAATTTAAGAACTTCGTGTTCACAAGCATCCAATCCAGTCTCTCATGACATACTCCTCTTCTCCAGGTAAAGCGGGAGCCACTGAACTCAACTGGAGTAAGGTTGGCATGACTAATCCAATCTCTAAACGAACGGCAACCCGTAGTCGGGTTACCCCCAATCTTATCCGGACAAGAGAGATAAGCATTAAAGTCACCTGCCAAGATCCAAGGTTGTGAAATATGATACACCAGGGTCGAGAAAGCAGGCCATAACAAACGTCGTACCACTCCTGTTGGGGATCCATAAATTGCAGTAACCACAAAGGTCTGCAGTAGTGGATGAGACACAGAAGCATAAATGAGTTGCCAAGAGTACTCCACGATGGAAATAGATATTGAATCTCGCTATAACATCCAAATCCCTCCCGAGAATCCCTGGGCTTCTACACGAAAAGACTTTGAGAGACCACACCCAATGGAGGAGACAATACGATCAGCCCCCCGCCCGCTTATATGCGATTCCAAGATAATCAGGATATCAACTTTGTGCATCTTAAGGATGTCCCGCAGAGTACCAATCATCTGAGAATTACTTACACCTTGCGCGTCCCACGAAAGAATTTGTAAATCCATTAAAACAACAAGGGAAGTAGTGTCCATAGCACTAAGCAGACGCCGGAGGATCCAGAGAATCAGCTGGGGGGGCACCCACCTCCAAGTCGCGATCGACATTCATCGCGAAAGCATCGTGGGGCACCCGCAACTCAAGAGGGATGCTATCACGGCATAGTGCAGCCTCCACAGTCATCGAAATAACCGACTTATGTGCCACATAGTACCCTTTGGGATATGATTCTTTAGAGAAACCAGCCCAAGAGGCACTTCCAATTAGCTCAGCAGCTTCGCAATCGAAGTGGATGGCCAAGGGGCGGCTCACTTGAACAGCCATGTGATCTGATTCTGGGGGGTGTACATGAAGTTGAGGTACTCGCAGCCAGACTCGGGGTGCCAAGAATTGCCAACTGTGCACCATCAGCGGAGGGTGAACTTTTTCGTGCCCAATGCCCACGATTGCCAAGCTTGGGATCCAGGGCAGCAGTGTGTTTCCGTTTTGTAGGAGGGGGTCATCCATGAAGTGCGCCAGGGTGATTTTCGGGACTAGTCTTGCCGGATTGGGAATCCTCGGCACACCCTTCCAACACTTAGGTCCCCGTATCACCGCTTTCCCTTTATGAGTCTCAGTTTCCTCAGCAGCAACAACATGTCGACTAGTCTGCTCCTTTCCCGCAAGATCGGTTGACACCTCCCGTTCAACCTGCTTGCCTGGAAGGATCGAGAAACAAGAGTTAGCCATAAATTTAAACTAGGTTTTGGGCCGAGGGCAGTAGATAAATTAAAAGTCTTCTTAGGTTAGTGCCATTTCTTTTCTGCGATAAGCCACGACATTTCAAGGGGTCTATGCTCCATTGGCTGGTGGGGATGGATAGAGCTACAGTCCCCTTTAGCCACAACCGTAGGGTCCGCCTGTTGGCCCTTAACACCTTGTGCCACACCCACATTCTCTACGGTAGTCTCACCCTGCAAAGCCGATGACTGGCAATCCATTGCCAAGTGCCCATATAACCCACAAGAGATGCAGGCAGTGTTCAAATCCTCATAACAGACTTTATACTCCCGACCCTGAACCAAGATACACAGCACTGGTGGTTTAGTAAGATCATGCCTCACAGCGATCCTAGCGAATTGTCCCCAGTTCACTTGTATAGTATGAGGATCTACATTAAGATATGATCCAATCGGGCGGGTGACCTCACAGAGGATATCATTATGAAAGTATTGTGGAGGTAATCCCGGAATCCAAATCCATAAAGCAACAGAATCCATATAATCTTCCTTAGTATCAAACTGGGGATGCCAGGGATGAACACCGAGGCAGTGGCCAACAATAGAATAGGGGCCACCTAAAAGAGCTTTGAGATAATCCTGTTCATAATCCATTTTGACCAGAAAATAGCCTCTTTCCATATCCAGTAAATGCACATTGCCCCTAGGTTGCCATAAGGAAATCAGCTTTTGATAGAAAAATTTAAAGCTCGTCACCTGCACTTAAGCGATTTGATATAGACCGTATAAGCCATATTTGGGTTAATCTCCTTATTAATCTTCACAGAGAATTCGATGTTCGGTTTTTCGTCGAACATGGAGTGCTGGACATCATCCTCAGACACTATGATCAAAATCTGCGCGAAGGGACTTAGGCCTCCCTTATCCGTGGACAGCATGGGCGCTAAAGCCTCCTTGAAAGATCCAGCCCCCGAAGGAGGGGGAATCGACAACAAAGAGGGAGGGCTCGTGGCCATCCCCGTAGCGGACACTTGTTGCAGTATCCTAGTCGGTGAGGTCGTCCTCCTTGTCGCATCTGCCATGGTTCCAGAGACTGTTCCAGAGGGAACATTATCCAGCACCAAGTCGGAATTGCCAGTAGAGAAATTGACATCCGGACCGTTCGGGTGAATAGAATTGGCCGCCTCGGGGATTTTAGGGCTTCCAGTCACCACATTCACCGCCTCGGGGATTTTAGGGCTTCCAGTCACCGAATTCGCCTGATCTGGAGTTCCAAGGACCAGGCTTCGGGGGGAGTGGGGGGCAATCCATCCGGTGAGGTCATATCCACATCCTCCATGGGATGATCGGACGGCCGGTCAGAGTGAGGGTAGGGTTTGGTAAAGAGATTTTTGGGAGAAAAATCGCCAGAGAGATCGTCTTCACTCAATGTGCAAACAATGGCTTTTGACATGTTATTTAATGACTTTTGACTTTAAACAAACGTAAATTGCAAAATTAAACTTGAGACATTAAAAATATTAAAATTTGAATATTTTAGTCATACTAAATCCCCTAACTAACTTAATATCATTTATTCAATCCTTTTTATTGGTATAGAAACACAATCGTCGGAAAATAAAAAATTTCATTTTCTTTCAATTTATTTTCCATTCAATGCTAAACTGTTTCGAAAACATATTGAGAGACACAATCAATAAAGTCAAAGAATCTATTTTGTTGAATTAAGAGTGATGACATCAAGCCAATGAATCTATTTTGGAAACACATTCATAGAGATAATGTAATTAATTATTCTTTTTCTCTAATCAAGGAATTCAATTTAGAGAAATTTTATGGTCCAGAATGTTAAGTACAGATTAATGATGTTAGGTATAGAATTGTAATCGTGTCCGTTGATTCACAACACTCGGATGGTCAGGATTAGAATTCTGGACTTAATATCATTAATCTGTATATAACATTCTGGTCCTAAAAATTTGTGATTAAATCTATTATCTCAATTTAATGCTAAAAATACATAATATTTTCATAAATAATTATGTATGACCAATGTAACGTTGACACTTATTATAATTTGGCCCTAGATTCAATACATTTATTTATGTAGTGATTGATATTCACACAATATTAAATGTTAATATTACATTGGTTATTCATAATTATATATAAAAAATAATGTCTGTTATATATATGTAAAAAATAATATAATTTATGGAGTCAATGAAGCATACCCGCTTAAACTCTATTTCTTGTTCTGTTTTATTTCGGATAAAATTTAGTGTTTTTAGTCCATGTTTTAGTGACGTTTGGTGTGTATTTAAATGTGCAATAGCGACCACACCTGTAAAAATGTAGGACACACGCTACATTCTGCCTAGTCGGAGATTCCAAGGAGACAGTTTTGATTAGCTATGACAGTTGATGGTTTGATTTTTTTATAAGTAGTTGGGTTGATTGTTTAAGCACTCACAAACAAGCTCGTGTTTGTTCATTAAGATTTACCATCACATATTTTTACTTGAGCCCAAGTTCCTTAAACAGTCGAATCAAATAAATGAATTTTAAATGAGTTGAACACAATAATTATTTCCATTTACAACCCTAATCAATAGTAATTTTTAAAAAACTAATGATATCTGTGTATTATTTATTGATAAAAAATAAATTGAGATCACATTCTTATCATCCTCAACGAAATTAATATTACAAATGAAAATTAATGACTAATGGTCAAAAGTCAATGCGGGTGATGTTGACTTTGTGTAGTACCTCAAGATAATAGTGATGGTCGTTTGGAATATGATCTAAATTTATATGGTGTCAAGCTTCTATTCTTAGATATGGACATGTTCAAATCAAAGCACTTCAATTTCATGCTTTAGCATCGTCCGTTAACGGAATTGGTCATACCATTAGCTTATATATAAGAGATCAAAAGTTCATGTTTTGGTGATGTTCCGACGATTTTATCACCAGTAATTTCGTTTCACATTTTTTCTTAGAGTTAAGTAGTCCTTTATTAGGATTCAGAAAATTTCGGAGGCTAAGTCTCCGAACCGCACCTAAACATGAGACTTTTGATATCACATGTATAAATTTTCTAACGGTATTAACAATTCCATCAATGAACCATATTAATAATCCAAATTGAAAATCAGTGTACATTTATGTTTTAATGTAGCCTAATCCATATATATAATCAAGATGACCTTGGTCTCATGATGTGAGTGTGGTAGTTGTGTGAGGTCAAAATTTGGAATCTGGGTATTAACAAAAAAAATTCTTATATATAATATTATTCTTTTAAAATAAAATCGCATCCAACTCCACATATTGCTTTCCGTGCACCAACCAACAAGCAAACCGATCCCCTCGCTAGGGTCCACATGATGACCAACAGTTGCATGAACGACACGCGTCCCTTCCTCGATTCTCACTAATCTCCCCATATCCGCTAATCCATCTTTGCTTCTTAATACGGGTTGTAAGATACGCGTATTATATGTTTATTTGTAATAATAAAGAAAAAGGAACGGTAGATTTCCCACACATATATTACCAGAGTAAATGAGAAAAAAAAAGCACGAGAAGATTTTGATTTTGATTGTGGAATTCAAGGTCTTTTGGGGCGTGCTTCAGGGTTATCGGCGAGGTGAAGTGAACACTCTTTGAATTGTCTATTCAGGTTGGCGTTGCAGATTCCTTTTTTGTAAGATGATCAATTGAACTGGTTTTGGATTGTTGGATGATATAATCATGTATTTGTTCGATTAAGCTGAAATATTCTCGACCTGTTAAATTCTAAGAGATGAACTTGTCTTGAAATGAACAATTGCAATCACTATGGTTCACTTGGTATTAATGAATAGGCTGGTCATTTACTCGTTTGTTTCGAGTGTATTAAGAGCTAATTAATTATGTAATTCGCTGCAACAAGTTTTGCTATTTATCTTAGAAGTGTCTTAGAAGGCTTTTGCACGCGCACTTCGTTTTACGTTCCCGCCATCTCAGACTGTTATTTTGATGGTAGCAAGGCTAGCAGAGGAAGAAAGTGGTTTTAGTTTCCTTTGTTTAATATAAAGTGATGCATGATAAAGATAAATTATTGGTTTCGGTTAATTGCTTGCCATTTCTGTGATTTATTATTTGCTGGCTAGTTAGCTGGGTGAGATGCCTGATACTCAGACTTGAGCATTACATTTTATCGATTGATCTGTTAAGTCAGAGAGTTCTGGAAATCAGCTGCCCTCGTTGTGTAGCTCAGGAACGTTTACATCCGAATTTAACTTAGACTCTTGCCACTGAGTTATTCTTTGAGTACATCTGTCTCTGATCTCAATGAGCATATAAGGAAGAAGTTCATTCATTCTAAATTAGATTCAATGGCTAGTGTTTGGGGAAAAATTATTGGCTATTGCTCTATTAGACACTTATGCTTTTACCAGGTTACAGGGTTTTGGATAAAATGGACTTTCGCTTCCAGTGACAACACAAGCAATTAGTTTGGTACCTGCGTCTCTTTGAAGCTGCCTAATAAAATAGAATCGGTTAACTGTTTAAAGTTCCCATAGGTCAAGGGTTTGAGCCACCGGTATTTATCCTGTACAAAAATAGAATTTGGTTAATTACTTCCCAAATGCCAATTTGTGTGATCCAAACATGGGGTCTATTTTTCGATAAGACATAGCTATACAAGCCAGAAGATGAATTATCAATCTAAATAAATACTGATGCAGGGAATAGATATTGAAGTGGGCAAACAAATAAAAAGATGTGAAGGGGATCAGCATGGTAAAGATTTTCTCAGTTTCGTAGAATTCTTAGTCGAATTAACTCTTTGTTGATATTATGCAGATTGTTTAACTGGGATTGCCATTTGCTATGGAAAACAGGTAGAGGTTTTAACTATAGACCTTAGAGACTGAAGAATTTTGCTCGACCATTCATAATTATCCTAGTGTCAACTTATCGGAAACTTTGTTCTGCAGGGACGGTGAAAGAATCTTTCCAAATGGTGATGCTTATACTGGCTCTTTCATGGGTCTGATACCCCATGGTAAAGGGAAGTATACCTGGTTAGATGGAACCTTTTATGATGGTGAGTGGAAAGAAGGAAAAATGTCAGGGAAAGGAAAGATCACTTGGCCTTCACAGGTGACGTATGAGGGTGATTTTTCTGCAGGTTATCTTCATGGTTTTGGAACCCTGACTCGTTCTGACGGGGCCATATACATAGGTTCATGGAAAATGAACTGTGAACATGGAATCGGAAGAAAGCAGTATCCAAATTCAGATGTTTATGATGGTTGTTGGAGAGAGGGAGTACGTGAGGGCAGTGGTAGGTACGCATGGAGAAATGGTAATATATATATTGGAAATTGGAAAAATGGGAAAATGTCTGGTAGAGGGGTTATGAAGTGGTTAAATGGGGATCTTTTTGATGGTTACTGGTTGAACGAGTTGAAACATGGATCAGGGTTCTATAGATTTGCTGATGGAAGCTATTACTTTGGAACTTGGTCTAAGGGGCTGAAGGATGGGCCTGGAACATTCTATCCTACAGGAAGTAAGCACCTGAGTAAATTTAATTTTGAAGGGCACATTGACAAGCGGAGAAAATGGTTATCTAATCATCTGTACATAGAATCAGAAAAATCTGTAGCACCTAGCATTAGGCGTGCTGTATCAGATAAATTTTCCTCAAGCTTTAGGAAAGTTTCTGGAGGATTCTCACGGAAAAGTACCTCACCGGATGCTGATACAAGCTTTTCTGAGTCTGTTGAAGACATGACGTCAATTGAGAGATCGAGCATCATATCCCACAGCTCTGATGATGGTCAATCTGACTCTTCAGATTACAAGAATGTGGCCTATGAGAGGGAATACATGCAAGGAGTACTTATCAAAGAAAGTGCTAGAAATTATTCCAAATTATCTACTAAAAGCAAACGACGGCTCAAGTTTTCTAAAGAAGTAAAAAAGAGGCCTTCTGCAAGTATTTTTGAAGGCCACAGGAGTTATTATTTGATGCTGAGCTTGCAACTTGGTATTAGGTATGCAGAATTGTTATGTCTATATTCGTCTTTAATTGGAGTCCTTGATTTTATCCGGTGGTAGAAACTAGAAAGGCTGATTCAAATATCTTATGTGAAGTTTACAGGTATACAGTTGGAAAGATCACGCCAGTCCCTAAGCGGGAGGTCAGGTCATCTGATTTCGGAGACCAAGCTAGAATAAGGATGTATTTTCCCAAAAGAGGATCTCAGTTGACTCCTTCACATTCGTCTTCTGATTTTAATTGGAAGGACTACTGCCCAATGGTTTTCAGGTGTATAACATTTCATTTGTGTATTTGGGTTATTTTCTCAAATTTGAAGATTTGTTCTGCACAAGTTTACTTAGATCGGGCCTCATTATGCTTAGGATCTTCTGCTAGTTGTTACTCGGGCAAGAATTTTTGCAGCCTTACTGCAGAGCAATATTTGATATACATAGCATTGAGAGGAGAGGACACTTTTCTTGCGTGAATGCCTACCATGTTTTAATATTATTGTTCTCCTAGTCAGTCATATCATATGTATATTAATGTAACAAATATTCTTTTAATTCTTATTCTACTTTTTTTTACTAATTTTTTTTAGAAGGAATGATGTTTTGTGCAAGTATTTAAAAGATAATTATTTAAAATTCTATTTTAATTATATATTATTGCAAAAATAACCTTTAGGATGAAGATGAAATAATTTGGTCAACTTGTTTATGAGTTAAATTTAATATAATTACAAATATGTCATTCTAATTTTTAGAAGAAAAAAATTATGTCGTACTTATTTCTTATAAGGTTTAGGTTCTAACAATAAGAACAAATAGTAGAAGTTTGGTTGCGCAAAATAGTCATTCAAAAAATGTTCTTATAAGAATAAATATAATTTTAAGCAGAACAGGGCTTAAGTGGTGAAATATTCTGAAGACTTTCTATCCTTTACCTTGTATGGCTGCCTACCTTCTCATAAATGCAGGAAATAAAGAGCTTCTATTTTTTATTTTTTTTTGGTAAATAATTGAAGTGCTTCTATAAGTCTGTCGTTTTCATTTGTAAGCGATATTAAATTTGTCTCCTTATGTGTGTATTTGTGTCTGTGTCAATCCTTTTTAACTAGTTTGCTCTTTTACCTCACCTCAGAATATTTATCTTCTATTTTCTCTGAATTGCATGTTCAGAATGGCATCCATTTGCAGTTGCTTGAATTTTCAGAGTTCAAATTCATCATCATAGTCTTGATCCACTTTGCATGTTTCTTTAGGAATCTAAGGGAGTTGTTCAGGATAAATGCTGCTGACTACATGATGTCTATCTGTGGTGTTGATGGCTTGAGAGAGCTGTCTTCTCCAGGGAAGAGTGGGAGCATTTTCTACCTTTCTCAGGATGATAGATTTGTGATCAAGACATTGAAGAAATCTGAGCTGAAGGTACTGAAGTTGTCAGTTTTCATTTTTCATATCCACATATCTTTGTGCTCTCTTTTGTTTCATTTCTGTATTTTATTACATTTTTTTACTTGTATTATTTAAGCTTAGTTTATTTCGGATGTGCTTTCCACTTCTGCATACCTTTACTCTTCTGTTACAAACAAGTGGTAAAAGGCACTGATGCACAAATCACATTCACTCTTGACCTGGAATATAATCAGCACTTAAAATCGTACTAATCTATTGCATAAAGAAGTGTGGAGAAGCGATGGCAATTGAGGTCCTAATCTCGAACTTGATTTCTTAAACATTTGGCTTACTTCTGCTGTTTTTTAATGCTTATCCATTTATTTATATGGTTACAATTTTGTTAGAACAAGGAAATTGCATTTGTTTTATTGCAAATTCAGTATAGTTATTGTGCCACAAGACAGAATTTGAGTATAGGGCTTATGATGGTTAAGTTAGAGTTATTTTTCTGTTTACTTTGATGTGTCTCTCATTGCTCCTTTATGCATGGTATATGGAAAAGAATATTTCTGGTGGCATAGTCCAGTGTTTGTTCTTTTCTCTACATATCCTGGTTGTCCGTAATTATGTTTCCATGTCCGTGAACAACTAGTTGGGCTTAGTTCACTCGTCAATTTAAACTATTTTTGTGAAGCAAGTTTGTTAAATGCTGTTACATGACTCAATCGGCCTGCCCCTAATACCAATGACTCTGTCTGTTCTTAATGTGCGATAGGTGTTACTGAAGATGCTGCCTCACTATTATAATCATGTACAAGCACATGAAAACACCCTTATCACTAAATTCTTTGGGGCACACAGGATAGCGTTGAGGCATGGCAGAAAGGTTTCTACCCTCATCAATCATATTTACATTTTACCGTCATTCATAATCTTCTTCAGGACATGTTACCTTCTGTTCTTTGAGGATGTTCGTAGTCACCTGGTAAAAAGTTATTTTCATGACGATGATTAGTTTTATTTACAGATCCGCTTTGTAGTCATGGGGAATATGTTCTGTACCGAGTTGCATATACATCGTCGTTATGATCTGAAGGGCTCAACTCATGGGAGATTTACTAATAAAGATGAGATTGATGAGACCACTACACTGAAAGATCTTGATTTGACATATGAGTTCCACATGGACAGGTCATTGCACGAGTCACTTTTTAGGTATGTTTCCATTTGGTCATAGTTTTATCATACAAGGTTTAGGAGTCATTGAATAATGAATTCTAATACAGCTTAATCGATTTACGATGTTAACATGTGATGATGAGCTTTAATATTAGGGATTGTGTGAAATGATTCATCTCTTCCTCAGACCTCTTGTATTTGTTCTTGCTATATTTTTAAGCTCTTCTATTCTCGATAATACTACAAGAACTAGAGTTAGGCTTCCCAGCTAGTTTTGTCTCCTATTCGCTTTGTTTGTGCGTAAAGAAATTTATTCCTTTATCTTCTATTGTAAAGTAAATTTCTGTATATTTATAAGGAAAGACACCAGAATTTGTACTTCATCATACTAACTGAATTTAGTCATAACAAGTAGAAAGTAAAATGTTTTGCCCCGTTTTCTGGCCTAATTGGTATGTATGAAAATTCTGGATCAATTCATATTTCTAATAGTTTCGCCTCGTGTGTTTGTTCAGGCAACTTACTGTTGATTCTGCATTCCTGGAATCTCAAAAAATCATAGATTATAGCCTCCTCTTAGGTTTGCATTTCAGAGCTCCCGAGTATCTGAGATCACTGGCAGAGCCACCTGGTTCACCCCATAAGGCTGAGAATCCTAATGCTGCAGCTGATGGTGAGTATAAATTTACCGTAGCATGCAACATATTGGGTTTGGGGTATGTTGTGAGTGGTTAGTATTAGGCGGTAGGCTTTTTGTTCTGGTTACTTGTCTGCAGATAACATGGACACCATGATAAATATCTGCTCATAGGATTTTACCGTCCAAACGGAATGTTTTTTGGTAGCTTTGGAAAAAGTTCCAGAATAACATTTTTCGAGATGAGTCTACCATTTCTTCTCTATTCCATCCTTCCACATATACGGATTAGCATTATCAAAAGATCAAACTTGCAGCATATAGCCTTTGTTTGACTTGTTAGAGTATTTAATATTTATTATGTAGAAGCAAATGTGACTATGAGTTTTTCTTTGCCTGTGTATGCTGTAATATTAAAGCAAATTTCTGTTGTGTTCAACTGTATGATTTCTGTTTCGACTTCTCAACGCTGTTTCTCCTCACTGAACTGTGATACCGATGCATCCTCTCACGATAATTCTTGCTTCCGGTAAGGTGTGATCTCTCAAGAGGGGCTAATGATTCCTCCAACAAGTTTGCTCTTAGTAACCCATGAACCGGGATCTGTTGATACCGCCCCGGGTCCACACGTTCGAGGAGATACATTGAAAGCATACTCTATCGGCAACAAAGAAGCTGATCTTCTTCTGCCTGGCACTGGAAGGTGAATGGATTACCACCCATATTCCATCTTACTTCTTTAAGAACTACATACTTTCGTGCTCTATGGTAACAATTTGCAAACATGGATTCATGTGTTCAGGTTAAGAGTACAACTAGGAGTCAACATGCCTGCTCAGGCACATCACAGACTAGCGCATGCGGAGGGTAACTCAGCCGAAGTCGAACTTTTCGAAGTATACGACGTGGTTCTCTACCTTGGCATCATCGATATATTACAGGAATACAATGTGAAGAAACGATTAGAGCATGCGTTTAAGACGTTGAAGATAGATCCTGTCTCGATTTCTGCTGTGGAACCTGAGCTTTACTCTCGACGTTTTCTTGCCTTCCTTGAGAAAGTTTTTCCTGTTCAACCATAAGAGCGGTTGTTATTTCTTGACTGCATAACATTCTTTGCCGAGTTAAGTTACTGTAAAGTAATCTGCTGTGATGCATTGAGACCTCCCAGTAATCTTGTTCGACTTCGGGATTGAGACCTTGTGGAGTTTCCAATAGCTCGTAGCTATGTTTCCTACCTGATCACCCAATAAGGATATAAAAGACACATACACCAATATTCATACAGGGAACAGTCTTCCTCCAAACATTTAAATAACAACAATCAGTGATATTAATGATCTCGAATTCAAGTTTCAGTAAAAATGCTTGGACAGATCTAATTAATAAGAGTCTTTGGCTGAATTCAGTTTTTTAGTTTAGTTGGAGTGTAAAATTCTCGAAAACTGATAACGAGTGATAAAATATTTTCTCATTTAACTACTTAAAAATTTATTTTTTTAAGTAACACCTATTCTTTCTTATCTAGAACAAAAGTTATATCATATGACATGATACGTACCGAAAAAATATTGTATGACATGATTTTAGCCATCAACACACATTTATAAAAATTAATATGATCAAAAAGATGTTTTTATTTTATTATTTATATTTGGGGAGGTTATATGAGTGCATAATTTTATATTTATTTATATATATTTGTAATTTCGGTCACTGTCGCCGTTTATAACCGAAATTGAACATACTAATAGAAAGTATATACAAGAGGTCAAAAAACTCGTGCTTAGGTGTGGTACTTCGTTATCGAAATTTTTTAAATTCTAATTAAGAACTACTTAACATATGAGAAAAATATGTAACGAAATTAACGGCGGCCAAGGTACTAAAATCACGTAAGGAACTTTTGGTCTCAAGTATATACACTTTCCATCAATGTGGTCAATTCCGACTGCAAGTGGTGTCGATGGCCGGACAATGATGTGCATAAATATGTGTAGAGTTATGTAACTATATAGATGTCCCTTATATTCTATGGTCAACTTTTATTTTTATTAATTTATATTTTTAAACACTTTTTTTTTTTAATATAGAGGAGGCAAATGCCGGAATTTTTACAGAAGTACCCCTCAAGGGGGTTCAAAAATCCTTCGATGGTGGTCAATGACTTCCAATCTGTTTACTACGCCAGGTGTAGGGGCGGAAGAATGGACATTCTCATCATCTTCTAGCTCTCCGCCAGTCACTATGGAGCTCTTTGCGACAAGATGCGGTGGCTCGGAAGCTCGTTCTCCATTCCATGTGAGACTGGGTTGGGGTTGCCCCGGTGAAGAGCTACCTAGGAAGTAGCAGAGCCCCTGAAAACATTCTCGTAGGGCACTATGCTCTTGTCCGTTGAAAGATGTATACGACTCACTTGGGAGGTGCCGGAATGTGTCACGGTAGTTCATGCCCCTTTTCGCCAGGATATCTGCAATTTGGTTCTCAGCCCATGAAATTGTCCGTAGACAGAGGTCGCCACACGCTCTCATCTCCGTCTGGATTTTGCAGACCTCTCGGATCAGGTATAGGTTTTCCTCCCTGTCCGTAATTAAGTCAATAGCGGAGAGGCTGTCCGACATTAGGATAACCCCTGACAATTTCATCAAGGAGACTAACCGGATACCCTCTCTAATTGCTCGTAATTCTGCAGACAGGACTAAGCAGTAGCCAATGTTGCGTGCAAAGCCGCTCAACCAGTTGCTGGAGGAATCCAGGAGGACAAGACCGATGGCAGCCCCCGGATATTTGTGGGACATCCCCGCATTCACATAGAGCAAGGAAGTCGCAGGGCCCGGAGTATGCCTGACCAAACTCAATGCATAGAGGTAAACCTCTTAGCGCAGCAGAGCATGTTTTTTGCCAGTTTGACAGCATGTGAAAGACTCTTTGGGTTTCAGCATAGTTAGCTATAATGATAGCTTTCAGTTCCCTCACTTGCGTAAATTGTTGCTGGAAGATTACATGATTCCTTGTTGTCCACAATTTCCAGACTGTGATTGCAAAGAGGACTGGCCAGTTGATATGCCCGGACGAGTGTTGTAGATTCAGCAGAATCCAATCTACAAAAGAGGTTAGTTGCCAAAAAGTGTGTGGTATCGAGTTTTGTGAGTCTGTCCATACCTGTCTACTATAGTAGCAGTCCCTGGGGATGTGAAGGATCGTTTCAGGGTTGCTACATAAGTAGCAGTTGGACGTGGAAGCTATCCCCCTGCGGGAACGCTCGAAATTTGTCCAAAGACAGTTTCAAACAGCTTTCCACAGGAAGATTTTAATGTTTTTCTAGAGTTGCAGGGACCAGATGGCATCCCACAACTGATTTTCAGGGTTCTGTTTGTGTGCAGTGATAAACTGGACATCCGATGCCATCATAAATTTCCTCGAGGGTGTTTCCCTCCAAGCCAGGTGGTATTGACCTGCTGATTTTGTCGGAGGGGCTAGGGTCCGTTTACTGCATGTGATTTGGTTTGATTACAGTTGTTATTGTCGTTTTTAACGACCGTAATCAAACTGGCAAACCTGTTTACCGTGAGTTTGATTTGGAACGTTTACCAAGGTACAACTCTTCATATCTGCCTAGAAATGTCGGTGGATGGATTCAGAGTGTTATTTTGATCCCCTCATTTACGTGTGATTGAGGTGCTTATGAATTGTGTGGAGTGATAAAAGACAAAAACACCCTTGTACTTCATCTTCTTCACATTTCTTCATCTTCCTAACGTTACCCAACATTTTCATTCAAGAACCCTAGAATTAAGCAACATTTCTCCTTCACCACTAAATTGAACTTCCCCGAATTCCCGATCCTTAACATAATTCTCACCACTATCCTCCTTCCTTTCGCTTGGCTCCAGCTACCAAAATATTTCGTTCAATTTTCTGCATCTCGAATAGAAAATTCATCTGCGTTTCGAATCGATTTAGCAACTCTAATTCAATTTCAGTGTTAATGAGCTAATGGGTTCTACAAAAATTGACCCTCGCGTTGCAGCTTCTCGTGCGAAATCTTTCGCCTCCGATACTTCTGAAAAGGGAAACTTTTCAACGATTATTTCGAAGGGCGAAGGGCGAACCCATGAAAAGACCCTCAAGAAAGAGGCGAAGTACGAACCCATGATTTGGCTACTCATTGATGTATTGATTCTATTTTTTATTGTGAATATGCTAGATATATAGTGTGAAAGCTCTATTGGTTGCCTAATTGTCAGATTCTGTTCGTTTCTAGTCTTGCGTTGTTTGCCAGAACTGAAGGAAAGGCTGATCCTTAAAGATCATCCTTTTCTTGTCGGGATGCTCTGTTTCTTGTGGGGATGTTCTATTTCTAGTCTTGCGTTATGGTTTCTTGTGGGTATGATACTTTACAGATCATACCATTTTATATCCTTGTGGGGACTTTTGGATGATACGGCTCCATTGATTAAGGAAAGATCATTGAAAATCAATTGAGTGATGTTAAAAATTGGGATTCAGGAAAGGAGTTTGATGATTCGAGATTCAAAGAACCAGATGGTGATGTGGGGTATCAGAGAATCACTATGGCTTTATTTTTTGTTTAGTTGATACATTACGTTTTGAAATGAGGGGTATTTTAGTCATTTAACAATCATTAAACTGTTCAATCAGTCGTAATCCACTTCCAAGTAAATATGCGAAACTTAAACTAACTCAATCAAAATCAAACTTGAAAAGTTGTTTACTACATTTGATGTTGATACCCGTAACGCTCCAAATCAAAATCAAATTCGAAATCTTAAATCTGCAGTAAACGGACCCTAAATGTATGTTTGTATTCTATGTAATTTGTGAGGAGGACTTGAATAATATATTAGAATTTGATTAAAGTCTTAGTTTTACGTAGGATTTATAAATTATAATTTGATTATAATATTTTTTTTAAAATCAGTATTTTGTTCAGTTAACATTCTACTACTTGTTCTTATTTTTAGAACCTAAATCTTCTAAAAAATAAGTATCTATTGATATGCTTTTTTCTTTTTAAAAATTAGAATTATAATTTTGAAATTATATCAAATTCATAAATAATATATAAGATAAAATTAAAAACACTTCTCGCCGAATTAAAATCGTTCAGGAAAATAATTTCTTTACTCTAGAAGTTAAACACTGACTCCTTGGTTTTAGTCCATGGTATCTTGCAGGTTGAAGCAGTCCCATGAAAAATAGCACACTACCTCAGGAAAATCATCCGAGATTCTTTCAATTCCTGTTTGGTCAGACATTGCTATAGAGAGTTGAATCAAGTAGCTGATGCATTAGCAAAGATGGGAAACCAGTAACCTTAAAATATTCTAGTCATCCCAGAGCACTTACCTAATAATATCGGGGTCATCTCCCAGAAAGATCTACAAGCGACCTACTCTCGGAGGCTCAAAGGAAATGCTAATTGATATATATTTCATCCATATAGTATCTGTTATAGACTCCAGTTTACTCTTTGGTGTAAAAGGTGTATGGTCTCATACTCTTTTCTCTCTTAAGATTTTTGCTGCCAAGGGTTTTTCGAAGGTTTGTTTTAAGGAGATGTGGATATATAATCCTAAGCCATTTCGTTAGAAGGGTAAGGAGTTGAAAGTGTAGGTGTCTTGCACCATTTATAAAATATATAAATTCTTTATTTCAAAAAAATATATAAGATAAAATTACTCTTATTTTGATTCTTAATTAGTTAAATGAATGTTATTTTGGTAATTTATTATTAATTTTATGATATATAAATAAATTAAAATTTAAATAACTATCTTTTAAGAACTTATGCAAAACACTACTCATTCTAAGGCCCTGTTTGCAAGTTCTACTGAAAAGCTGCTTTTGGCTTTTGATGGGGCTTTTAAAAAAAGATACTTTTATAAGGAAGTTATAAAGTGTTTGCAGTAGGGGCTTTACTGTGACCAAAGTTAAAAAAAATAGTATGAAAAAATGGATATAATACGGGAATTTTTTTGGGTATTTTGATATTATCGATTTGTATATAGACAAAATTATCTTAAAAG
>JAOYMZ010008091.1:0-37965 GCA_025802335.1 Pinguicula primuliflora
TGAAACAAATGAATGAGTTCATCCTTTTATAGGGGAGAAAACGCGTGGAAATAGTAATGTGAACAATTATTTAATTCCGCCCACGTTTTCCTTCACGCCTGTTCTCCGTCCAAGGCCGCCTACCATTTCAACATTTGCCTTAATTACTTCACATGGCATTGTCTCCTTTGCCGACATTGGGCGGGTCGCCCAGCCGGCCAATTTTTTTTAAATAAAAAAAATAAATTTCTTCACGTCCGGCCTGGGTCCCCTTGGACTCCGACCGCACCGCTTCATTTCCCGATTTCTCAAACATTGCTTGGAACACATGTTTGACATTAGCCTACTGGCTCATCCGGCCCACAAGGAACTCTGAGATCTTCAACGACACACGAACAACCACAACAAGCAGTCGCAAAAATAAAGGTTGTGACACATGAGACCGACCGAGTGTTCAATCGATACCGGAACAAACAACTTGACATTGCAAAAACTCAAAGCAAACCCATTAGGGACCTGAGGTAGATAGGTTCGGATCGGATTTAGGGAGGGACGATCCATGGCCCCCTAAAAACTCATATGCAAGGACGGATGAGTAGACATAAGGAAATGTAAATCCTGGCAAGTCACATATCACTTCGTGAGCAACGACAAGACAAAATCTATACTCTCATGATGGATGATGCAGTTACCTAAATCAAACCAAATCAAACCTACCCAATAAATCTCGTCTTTAGGCAGGGTCTGGGGAGGATAGAATGTATGCAATCATACCCCACCTCTCAACCGGATGGGAAAATTATTTCCATGAAGACTCTAGCACGTAATAATAATAATAATAAAAGGAAGAAGCGATATAACTGAAATACTACTTACCTCAGCCATGCATTACATACATACCGAAATAAATAAATGCATACATAAATAGTGAACAAACTAAATAGCTGCCTCCTAATCTTAACAGATGAAATACAACTAGGTGCAACCTATCCACTTGTATGTCCCGACTCCCAAATAGCTGGATCTGTTCTAATCCTGGACTACGATGGCCAACATCTAATCAACTTCGCAACAAGGCTTGGCAACACTTATAAAAAAAAAACAAGGCTTGGCAACTATGACACCCTACAGGCTGAACTATGGGGATCTGGATGGGCTCCAAATCTCAGAGGAATTAGATGTTACACAAATTCCACTCATTTAGAAGAGTAACCCGGTCTGAACACCAGTTCCCATCGCTCAATTGAAGTCTCTTAGATGATTTGTGATAACGCCTCCCTTTATGCTGAGAATGAAAGAATCCTGTGTTCTGATCTCCTAAAGTGATCCACCAAGCATGAGCATTCTGTCTTTTTATGAGTTCCTCCTAGTATTCGAGAATGCGCTGGGTGACCCCGAAGCATTTTCTGGGCTCCTGGTGCCCAGGCCGCCTAGGCCCGTTTCAGGGCAAAAACTCAAACACTGGTTCCTCCCTAGTAAAAAATCTAACCAAACCAAACATACCCAGTAAATCCCGTCCGTAGGTAGGGTCTGGGGAGGGTAAAATGTATGCAATCATACCCCCACCCCTCACAGGATGGAGACAGTGTTTCCGTGGAGACCCTAAGTTCGAAAAAAATAAAAAAACTAAAAACTAAAACTAAAAATAAAAAAATAAAAAAAATAAAAAAATATAATAATAATAATCATCATAGTCATAATCATAGTAATAGCAGTACTAATCATAGTAATAGTAATAATAATTCTAGTAATAATAGTAATTATTATTATAACAATAATAAAAGGAATAAGCAAATATAACAGAAATAAACTACTTACCTCAACCATACACTACACATATCCGAAATAAAATAGATGCCTACACAAATAAGGAACCACTCAACAGATAAAAGACAAATAAAGTGCAGATATCCACTAGTATATTCTTGCTTTGACCATCTTTTATATTTGCTCATTTAGATTACGAGAACACATAAATTTGGAACCAATAGGTCAATCATGCTTCAAGCATGTCATAGTATCTTTACCCATGGAAGCTTGTCCTTCTTGACATTACTTATCATAGGAGCATTAACAATTGAAATGCTAACTTTTTGAGGTCTTTAGATGCGTATGATAATTTATTTACATCCTTTGTAAAAGAATTATCATAAGAGTTTATAGATACGAGGATACCAATTTACTCAATGGTAATTCATCTCAATAAGTATTTGTCTCCATTTGCTTGTTTTCTCCGCCTGAAGTTGGGAACATTGCCTATAAAATAGCCATTGCAAAACTTTATCATAAATTAATCTCCAATCAAAACTTTAAATATTTTAATGTAGGTGGAGATTCATACCCAATATTTCCCCAGTATTCTTTGAGGATTCATCTTTGGGGGAGGTTCATGGTACAGTTAAAAATACAGTCTAATATACATTAAATCTGAACCTTTAATCTTGTGATATCTAACGGTCAGATTATATTGTAATTAAAATAAAAAAACTTTATCACGTGACTAGTCTTCTTCAACGCTTTCTCTTTCTGTGAAAACCTTCCCAATTGCAGTCTACCTTGAAAATCTGATTTCCCGAGGGATGGTCGTCCTCCTCGTCGACGGCAATTGGAAATACTTCATTAACACACTATTGTTGTCGTATATGCATGTCCCCCAACCAACATAGAAGATATGAAAATCATTATATATTTATCCATCAATATGTTTATCAACGATTCAACTGGATCATTTATGTAATCATCATACTCAAAAATACTTGACATTAACCAACACCATAAAGAATAACTTTTTTGATTGCATATTATGAGGAACTGTGCTCACAAATGGATTAGTTATTCTAATAACACCAATTATGAGATAAACACATGGGGACATTCACTCAATGCATTGGTTAATTAATAAAGTATCTAAATGATCCACATTGTAATATTTTAATCACCATTAATGATAGATCTCTTTTTTCATTTGATTTACAATCAACATGATAAACAAATCATCATAGTTCATATCTCATATTTCATCATATATGAATTTATTTCATTGTAATGAATGATCCTCTTCTGGGGTATGTAATGTTTCTTCTAAAAATATTATTTTCTATATAACTTGTCAACAATTGGTGAAAATTGTGCTCATGCCTAGCACGTAATATTGAAAGATATATTCCTCCATCAACTTTTTCAATTTTCATATAAAACTATTTAGTACAATATATTATTACCAATTGCCATATTTTTCAGAAAAAAACATTCCACTACAATTCCATTCTTTTTTTTTAATTAAACTCATCATTTGGTTTCGGATGGGGTTATGTGTTGATGAAAATTTTGACTACTAATGAGCCGTAATGTTCGAACAAAATTCCTAGCATTTGAGAGAAATACTCAAAAATACTTACGACTATTACAAACCATAATTGAGTGACTAAAGTTCTAAATGCTAAGGCCTGTAACAGTATTTTGATGGGAGCATGTGGCTGGAGTACCTGCAAACAAATTTTTATAACCTTGAATTTTACCTTAAGGCTCATGGTTTGTAGAATGGCGTGTGTTGAGCTCTTGAAAATCCTTGCTGATTTGTAGCTGCATTCCAGGAGGTAGTTCTTCCAGGTTGACATATGTTTGATCTGTAGCAGCTGATTGTGCCAAGGAGCGAGCCAATTTGTTACTGCCCTTGGAGCTGGTACAAGCTGTCCAAGATTTGAGCTGCTGGAGACAAAGCTGGCAACTTTGGATGTATAGCCTGGCTTTCCACGGGCTATTGGAGATGTCTAGCAGGCCGGAGTGAAGCTGCTGTGAGCTTTCAATGATGATGTTACAGCTTCCTGTTGTCCTGAGGTGAGTTAGCTCCTGGAGAAGGGCTTTGGCCTCCGCTGCTATTTGACAATTCAAGCCAATAGTCATCGTGTCGTGTAAGAAAAATTCGCGGGAGTTTCTGCTTATTGCTGCGCCTGCATATCTATTTCTTTCTCCAGTCATGAGGGATCCATGGCAGTTAATCTTGATTTGGTCCTTTGTTGGAGGCTGCCATTTCGACCTGTTCACAGCTATGGGTTTACACACGGGAAAATCAAGTCTTAGTCTTTGTAAACATATAGCTTCAATATTGTTTTTCGATCTAAATGAGTTAGTGTTGAGAAGAACTTCCCTGAGTAAGGATTCTGCTGATCTGATTAGTGTGGGCACATCCTGTGTACTGCTTTCATACCTCAAGGAGCATCTTTTTTTCCAGATTTGCCAATAAATGACAGAAAAGGAAATCATGCAGATTTTAGAATGTAATGCACTTTTACCTGCTGTCTCGAACCAACAATCCATCATTTGTATAACAGAAGGAGGTGAACTACTTATGTTACATAAGAAGTTAAAGTGAGACCATATCTGTTTTGCTGTTTCACTCTGAATGAATAGATGGTCTCTTGTTTCTTCCTGTGGAGAGAGGTTACAACAAGAGCAACAGGATACGATATATATACCTCTCTTCTTGATGTTTTCATCTAATGGCAGTATATTATGCAAAAGCTTCCATAAAAATATGCTGATCTTAGGAGGAATATCAATATTCCAGATTTTTGAAAATCTGACGTCATGTGTTCCTCTTAGCCTAACTAGATTCCATGCTGATTGGTTAGTGAACATACCTCTTGATTCAGGTTCCCAACAAGGCCAATCTTTTCCAGATTGAATGGGAACCTGAAGTATTTCCTGCTGCATTGTAGTTGGGATTAAACCTTGTAGACTAACATGGTGCCAGGAGGAGTCATATATCAGATGGTGGGCTAGGAGTGAAGGGAGAGTAACTTCTGTTTGAACAGCAAGGCGATGGTTCATCCATCTGTCAAACCAGAAGCTAACTTTTCCTTCTCCCAGAAACCATCTGGTATGCTTTAGCATTATTTCTCTGCATTTGTTAGTCTCTTCCAACCATGAGAATGATATGATTTACAGGGAGCTATAGCTGGGGGGAGTTCATTACAGTATTTGTTTAACATGAATGAAGACCAAAGTGATTCGTTTTTTCTAAACTTCCACCAAAGTTTCATGCTTGCAATAAGGCAAATGTCTTGGATTTTTCGCAGACCAAGACCACCTTCCTGATGAGGAAGGCAAATAGATTTCCATGATTTCCAATGCATTTTGTTTCTGCTCTCATCTTGTCCCCAAAAGAAGTCAGAGAATATTTTATCCAGTGTTTTCATGGTGAATTTTGAGGGAAGGATGGTTGTAAGTTGGTGTATGGGAATGCTATATAAAAGTGATTTGATTAATGTTAGTTTCCCTCCTTGACTGAGGTATTTAGTGTTCCAACCTTCTAGTTTGTGTCGGATTTTTAGGATTGATGCAGAGAACAATTGTGATTTCTTTCTTCCTTGATACAGAGGAGTACCTAAATATGTGAGGGGGAGATTTGAGTGTGTGAGGCCTGTCCAGCGAGATATAGTATTGATGGTGGATCTAGGAACCTTGTTTGAGATGATGAAAGTACTTTTTGAGATGTTGATTAATTGTCCAGAGCACAATTCATATTTTTTTTAGAAGTTGGAAGCAGGTTTGAAGTGCTCTTTTTGTCCCTCGAGTGAAGAGTATTACATCATCTGCATAGGCAAGATGTGAGATACTCTAGCAGCTTCTAGGGACCTTGAAGGTGCACCATGGTTTATCATTCATTAGTTTGTTAAGATTTCTAGATAATACTTCTGATGCTATAATGAAGAGTAGAGGTGAGAGCGGGTCTCCTTGCCTTAGTCCTCTGGATGAAGAGAAGTAGCCATGTATTTGGCCGTTTACCAGGATGGAAAAGTGACAGTTTGAGATTGCTCTCCATATCATGTCTATGAAGCCTTCTGAAAAATTGAAAGCCCTCATTGTGGAGAGCAGAAAGTACCAAGATATTCTGTCGAATGCCTTGGCCATGTCTAATTTAATGGCAAGATTATGGCCTGTTTGTTTTTTGTCCAGGTAGTGGAGCATTTCTTGAGCCAGCAAGATGTTGTCAGAGATTTGTCTACCTTTCGCAAAACCACTCTATTGTCGAGAGATGATGGTAGGTAAGATAGAGGATAATCTGCTAGCTAGGATTTTGGTCATGATTTTACCTGTGAAAGAGCAAAGACTGATGGGTCTTAAGTCTGAACATTGTATTGGGTTCTGAATTTTTGGAATGAGGCATATTAGGGTACTTGTAATGGATTGCGGGAGTTCTGAGCCAGCAAAAAATTCTAAGATTAGATTGTGGAGATCTTGGGCAATTATTTCCCAGCATGTTTGAAAGAAGGCACCTGAAAAGCCGTCAGGACCTGGGGCACTGTCTTTATTCAGAGTAAAGATGATGTCTTTTATCTCCTTTAGGTCTGGCCAAGATGTGAGCATTTGATTCATCTCAGGGGTGATTATTTTGGGGATTACTTCTAGAAGTTCTTCAGAGAATTGAGTTGGTTCTGCAGTGAGCAATGTAGAGAAATGTGATTGTAGGAGATCTGGGATTTCTGTGCTGTTGACTGTTGAGCCATCCTCCTTTTTAAGCATAAGTCTTGTGTTTTTCATTCTGCGTATTTTCACTGTTTTATGAAAATACTTAGTATTTTTTGTCTCCAGCTTTTAACCATTTAATTCTTGACTTTTCTCTCTAGAAAATCTCTTCTGTTAGTAACTGTTTTGTTTGAAGAGCTTGGGCTTGGTGAAGTTTTGCTCGGTCAGATTCAAGGGCAGAGTTCTCATATAGAGTTTCTAATTCTAGAATTTGATCTTCAGTTTCTTTTATTTTTTGGAAGATATTACCAAAAGTGTTCTTGTTCCAAGATCTTAGGTCTTGTTTTAGTCTTTTTAGCTTGAAGTGGAAGGTGTTCATGTGGGATAATGGAGGAGTTGGGAGGTTCCAAGAGTGTTTGACTAGCGGGAGGAAAGTGTGATGAGAGGACCAGTATTGGTGGAATTGGAAGCGTGAGGGCCCTGGTGTTGGAGGTGGGCAGATGCTTACTAATAGGGGGGAATGGTCAGATTGTCCTTTGTGCAAGTGCGAAACTTGAATCAGAGGGCATTTTTCCAGCCATTCCTCAGAAGGACTCTGTCTAGTCGTTTTAGTACCCTGGTTTTGATTCCCTGGTTGTTACACCATGTGAATCTACTTCCAAGGAAACCAGCGTCAATGAGTTTGCTGTTGTTGATAGTTATGATGAAATCAGTGGATGAGCCGATTTTGATTGGATTTCTTCCTAATATTTCAGAGGAAGAGGTGACCATGTTGAAATCACCTCCTATTAGCAGGGGATCTGTGATGTTGGAAGAGAGTTGCTGCATTAGTTGTCATAGGGGTTTTCTGGCAAGTCTGGTGCATTTTGCGTATACCCCAGCTATGAAGATGTGTTGAGGGGAGTTATTAATGAGAAGAGTTGATTGGATGACTAGCATTTGTTCTGAATCTCGGATTAGTGAGCATTGGATGTGTGATTTCCACAAGATCCAGATGTGACAAGATGTATTAAATATGCCTTGGTCAAATTGAAATTTTTTAAGGGTATTTGTGATGTTATCACTATTGATTTTGGGTTCAAGAATTATTAAAAATTCAATCTTATGGATTTTGATCAGTTTTTTGAGCCTTCCAATGGTTGGAATATTTCCTATACCTCTGAGGTTCCAGATTAGAAGGTTGTTCAGCATTGAGACTTTTTGTTTTGAGATCTAATGGGGTATCTTGATGAGGGATTTATTGCTGGGAGATTCAAGTAGTGTTCAGCTGTTTTAAATCCCTGTTTCCTTGGTTTTCTCTTGTTTTTTCTGGAGAATTGAGTCTGAAATTCTTCTTTTTCAGTGTCTTTGGTTTCCAACTCGTCTGCACTTTGCCACAGTTTGAAGAAGTGATATGGGGAATCATCCTCTTGATTATTTGCTTTGTTTATCAAGTTATCTAGGTCTTGATTGAGGAGGAACCTCTTGTCTGTTGGATGGGGAGTGAGATCTACATATAATTGCCCTTGAAATTCCTGGAAGTTTACAGTAGTGGAAGAGTAATGAAGTTCATCTTCCAAGTCTTTTATTTTGGAGTTTGAGGTTTGGCTTGTAGTGTCAGAGTTAGATTCTGATGTTATGTGTTCAATGTTTTTTATTGCTTTTTCCAGAGATGATTTCAGCTTTCCTTTTTTTATTTTTTGTCTTAGAGGAAGTATTTTTTGGGGTTGGCGTTGGCGCTTTGTCTTCTGCAGTTATGATTTGTAGTGTTGTAGGACCATCACTGTGATGACTTCCTTGAATAGGTGATTTTGAGAGTTCTATTCTCAAGTCTTTTGGGGAGTTTGTTTCTGCTGTAGAGTGAGCAGGTGGTTTGAATGGAGAAGCGTTGGGATTAAGTTCACTTATTGAGTTATTGGATTGTTTATCATTTGCTGCATCGTGTTGCAGTTGACATTTTATGTCTGTGGTTGTTGTTTTGACAAAGTTCATGAACTGATTAATGACCGAAGGAGCATCAACAGGATTATAAGAAATTAAGGCATTCAATGCGGCACTTAGATCGTTAACAGCTACTTGAATGAGCTGCTACTTATAAGAGTTCTATTGGTTGTTGTTATTGATATTTTCTACGTTTTCTGGTTTAGACATGAATGAGCTGCTACTTATTGGTTTAATGAGGGTTTTAGACATGACTATTTCGGCATTCTTAAGGGGATCAGGGGAAGGTGGGTTCATGCTTTGGGATGGGGGCATATTAAGCGAGGGAGAAATGAACTTACCTGCCGGGGTGACCTTGGAGCTAAACACTTGAGGAGGGGAAGTTGTTGCAGCCGGATATTGTTGGGCTTTAGCCGGATTAGTGATCTCTGCCACCAAAGGGAGGGTGCTGGTAGTAGCTTGTGCAACGAATGGCTTTAGGATTGGCCTGTACAACTTGAATACTTTTGCCTTTTAGCAGTCTGGATTTCCGAGCATTGTTTTTCAGCTTGAATCCTTTTAGCTTCTGGTTCTGATTTCCTTTAATGCTCTCAGTGTCTTTTTTCTGTTCATTGGAGGCAGTAACATTACCAGGTATTTTTTGCGGTTCTTCCTTGTCCATCTGGGATTTTCCAGTGCCATCTGATGAATCTGGGCCAGTTAGTTCTTTGTGCTTGCAATTATTTTCAGAGTGTCCCTTTCTCAAACAATAGCTGCAGTACTCTGGGATATTTTCATATTCTATCTTTTGCCAGTAGCCCTTACCTCTTTATACAACCCAGATCCTTCTTTTGATTTCTTTAGAAATATCCAGCTCTATACATACCCGAGCTTCACTGGGGCATTTTGGCACAGCTGTGGATGAGTCCACTTTGATTGGGGTACCCAGTTTTTCGGCCAGGATAGCAATACATTCTTTGTGAAACATGTGAACTGGTAAATCTGGAAAAGAAATCCACACGGGTACAATACTTGGTTCTGCATCATTCCGGAATTCATCAGTCCATTTAAAAACCCTCATTGGATATTTTCCCAGATTCCATCTCTCCCTAAACCAAAGTCTCTGCCTATCTTCTTCATTATTGAATCTCAGTAGAATGTGCTTATGGTCTAGGAGGCCAGCAGTGAGCTCACCTTTCAGTCTGATTTCCGTAATCAGTTTCCGAACTTACACCATAGAGGGACGGCCATGAGAGAATTTACCGACAAGTGCGTTGACGAAGGGCGCTGCTAAGTAATCGATATCTTCATCTGTAAATTCAATGGCCAATTCCCCTTTCCAGGTAGAGAATTTAGGGCTCAGACGATGATTGGGAACCTTTGGATTCTCCTTGAAGAGAGATGCAAAACTTTTGTCTAGAGGGGCTCGTGGTGGCGGAGTATCGGTGGCTGCCATTTCTGGCACCACCGGAGGCGGGACGGGCTGCGCCGTTGTGGTGACGGCGGTTCGATGAGTGCTAGGTTAGGTTGCGTACTGTGCCTGTGGTGACGGCGGTCCGATGAGTGCTACAATTACATTCTAATTTTCTTTTTCAAAACATGATCGATGCAATTTTCTATGCATGAATTTATGCTACAACTCAGTAGCAAATTAATTTTTCTGGCTTCCTGCCTTCTGAACTATAAATCAAAACAGTTTACATACACAGTAAAGCTAAGAAGATAAATTTATGTCATTCTCATATGAGAAATTTATATCAGTATAATATTTCAAATATCATAATAATTATTTTTCATCGAGTAAGTGTAGATAACAACTGCACACATTTTGCCAAAATATGTATATGCATATTCTGCATTTCTTTGTTTTATCCAATGATGATCCAATTGCAAATGTCCATTATTCTACAATTATGCAGGCATATTCAGACATCTCTTTTCCTAGTTCAATGATCATCAATTTGCAAAGTTTCATTAGTCTCCACTTCAGGTGGGGTATATATTTTCTTATACAAAATATGTACTAGCATCATTTTATCCCAACTTCAGCTAAGAAAAATAATTTTTGCTAATAGCATTATATCTTTCTCATAGATTGTTTACGCAATGTTTTACATACAAAATTACGATCAATTTTATTCATCACTTCAACTATGATAGATTAAATTATAGCTCATCTGTCATAATCCATCATGTATGCGTAAAGCCAATAATGGTTATGCATCTTTAATAAGATTATCCTCTTTTAAATATGATATTTATCTTCGGGAGATTTCACACAAATTTTTATTTTCCGATGAAAAATTGATAAAGCCCAACATGGTTCTTTATCGTATAACTAGTACATGACCAATGACCTTTCATGTCGTATTAGTGACAATTATTTCCAGGTTTCACTATCTTGTCATCATATTCTCCCACTTCTTGTGGCTATATGCACTCTTAGAGTTGCATAATTGTAACAAATTTTTTTTCTTTTCCTTTTCTTTTGATATTAAATAGATGTTCATAATTGCTCTTTAATAGAAGAAATATTATAACTTTTGTCATAACATCATTTTATAGCAGGACCCACAATATTAATATTTGTATTTTATGATGTCTTCATGATCTCATAACATAAATATGAGATTAGACACACAAAATTCATGATACGTCATTTAACACAGTTTCAAGAGTCACATCAACAATGCACTAAAAAATTCTCCTTTGAAAGAAAATTAATGTGACATTAGCCTGTCACAACCAACAACATAATATTTAATTTTGTTGTAGTCCAACATGTGCCCGATAGCAACATAATTTTATTTGAAGTTCCAATCTAGTGAAAATTTTCTATCCACCATAGTTTGTTTGTGTGCTATTAAGGTAATATGTATATCACGTACATAATGTCCATCAATCATGATAATAAAAAACATAAATTTGAGCTCTTCCGGAGCATAGTTGCCATGATTGTGACGAAACATTTGCATATATTCTTACAAAATAATAATCAATATAATAAAATCTAATCTATATCAAATATGAGAGATTAAATGGATTATAGAAGAAAGTTCATGATAAGATAGTAGTACCTTCAAAATTACTAATTAACTAGAAGATAGATGCACAAATCCATATTTCTTTTGATTCCCAACTTTTGAAAAACTCACATTCTTCTTCTTATTCACAATCTTCACCCTGGGATGATAATCACTATCTTCTCCTTCATGTCTACAACCCAAACTCACTGATTGCAAGAGCGTTGTGCTGATAACGTGTTGTAAAATAACTAAAAGAATAATACAAGAATTAGAGCAAAGCAAAGATATTGACATATGAAAAAAAGAATAGAGATAGGAGAAACAAATCCACAATTCATTTCTCCACACAATTTCCATTCTACATCAACTTGAGTGCCTCTATTTATAGGTACAAAAAAAAGGTACAAGTATAAGCATTGGGGGAAACCATCCTAAATGAATATACATGAACTAATTAGATACATGAGTGTAAAAAAAAAGATACATGGGTGTATGTAGATACATAGGGGAGATACATGGCTAGATACATAAGATAATTAAAACCAAAAATACAATGGATATTCATTATATTCATAACAATAAGAGATATCTTCCATAAGAAAAACGGATATTTTATTTAACAATTAGCCTTGACTGATTTTACTAAAAAATATTTAATATTTTCAATTTTTTAATTAAGGATCCTGCCGTGAGGAATCAATCCGGACTCTCCCGGTGGCAGGGTGGGTCCAAGTCCGGGCAGACCTGCCCCAATCCCTATCCCACCTATAATGCAAAAATTCTATAATTTATATTTATTAAATATTGATTTAGTGCTATTTATATTTACATAGTTGGCTAATAAGTTTTGGGATGTGATTCCAACTCATATATACTTAGGCTATGTTTGGTTTGATTGATTGCGATGCGATTGATTATCAAACAGTCAATCAAACACCAAATTACAGCCACTACCCTTCTCATCAAAACTTTTTACCTTTCTCCTATTGTTCACTTATATTCTTCTCCAATTTCCTTCAATTTCATTTTCATCACTCTCTTCTCATTCGCCCTCCTCTTTGTTTCTGAGTTTTGGATTTATGTTCTTCATTCTTTTTTTTATACAAGTGAAGGCAAAAGCCCAAATGAACAATATCCGAAACTCCTTCAAGGAGATTGGAATGCAAAGGCTGTGCCAGGAGTGCTAAGAAGGTAGGCCGTTGATGCTGCCTCTGCTCCCCTGTTCGTAGAAAGATGGTCCTCTGTCAACTATGGCAAGACTCTTGAGTTGGAGTGCTGCGTAAAAATGTGTTCATTCCGTCTTAGCTCCAATGCTGCGGGTAGCTCGTGTAAGCTGGTATCCTCAGTAAGCAAATTGTCAAGGAAATAGTGAACTGAGTTATCAGCAGCACTCAGGCCCTTTTTGGTTAAAGCGTCAGCTTCATGGAGGTGAGCACGACGACGAAAGCAGATCTGCACAAGAGATTTGTCCAATAGTCCCCTGATCTGCCGAATCAGACTCGAGTTTGGGAGATCAGTAACGAAGCCTTGAATAGCTAGAACAGCTTGCTTGCAATCTGTTTCTAGAGTGACACTTTGTAATTTCAGCAAGGTGATTAGTTTCAGTCCCTGGAATATCGCCCAAAGTTCAGCAGTGTTACTGGTGCAGTTTCCTAGTCGCCCCATGAAACCAACAATCCAAGTATTCCTGTGATCCTTGACGGTTCCACCGTAGGCTGCTCGGTTGGAATGACGGTTAACAGCTCCGTCAACTCTCACCCGGAAATCCCATGTGTTGTCAATCACATCTTCAGCAGGAGGGTCATTCGGATCCGTGGTCTGCTCCATAACGTTAGCTCAAATCCGATTCTGGTTGTCAAAATAGGTGAAGAATCTGATTGTTTCCGCTGTAGCTGCCTGAATTGAACTGCAGAGTTCGTTCTCAGAAACGTGGACAGCTTTAAAAATTCCTTGATTCCTTACATTCCAAAGCTTCCAACATGAAGTTGTGAAAAGGACCTGCCAATCAGCCGAGAAATTTTGGTCAGTTAAGCAAGAAATCACCCAATCCTGCACTGATGCGCATCCGTAAAACCAGGGAGAGGCATAGGGGATAAGTTTCTCCCAAATTCCCCTACTACGGAAGCAATCACGCAAGACATGTAAGGGTGTTTCCACATATGGACATAAATGACAGGCATTTGAATTAGAGACTCCCCTTCTGTGTCTTTCGGAGTTTGTCCATAATGCATTATGGAGTAACTTCCAAAAGAAGGTTTTGATATTCTCAGGAACTTTCAGGGCCCATATCAGCTTCCAAATATTGCTGGCTGGTTGGCGATTCTTCATTCTTTGTATTGCATAATACAGGGGTTTCAATTTCTTCATAACCTAATACTGGTTTTCGGTTTCCGTTCTTCATTCTTTGCTCTTACATAATAGTTAATACAGGGGTTTCTATTTCTTCATAACCTTAATTCACAAAGGTTACAAACAGTTTTTTTTTATAATTGAAATTTTGTTTTATTGAATAAAAAACTTTTTACATATATGTATTTACACATTTGCCCAAAACAGGTTTTCTTCTCACCATTTCTTGCCGACCTTCGTTCTCCGCTTTTCCGTCCAAAATCCTATCCGTTCTTCTTCTTGTCGGCCGCCATTACCGCCGGTTACAAACACGAAACGCCAATATATAAGAATCATGAATATACAATCAATCACATAATAATTTAAATGAGAATAATCTAATTGGTAGTTATATATGTTGTTTCAGCCATTACCGTGGTCCCTCTCCCTCTTTCATGTAGTGTTTATTAATCAAATTCAAGTATATACAAAAAAAAAAAGGTTTATTATATTATATCTAATAATAAATACATTTAAATTCCATATCCATGCTAAAGAAAGCTAATTGATCCATGAACACTGAACAGGAAGAACAACTATTCACGAGCGACAGTGCAAAACGGCGCTATCACCGCGCCGTCCGCTGACTAATGGAAAATAAAGATCAAAATTAAAACCCCTGTGCTACAGCTTTGATGGGCTGAATGAGTGACTGATGGAAAAGACTAGTGAAGAGATGGGGGTAGAGGGACCTGTGGGATCACCCAACACACCAGCAACAGTAGCAGTAGGACTGTTGGACCGCCGCACACGGTGATCCGCAAACCCCACACGTGTGACAAATATCCCCCCAAGGCCCCGTGAAATCACCCCACCCCCAACCGTTGAACCCTACCGGCCAAGCTGTGACTTTGCCAAGTGATAAATTTTTAAGTAAACTAGGCCGACCCGAACTAACTGCGGGTCAATGGCCGCCCGGTCCATAACACTCGGGTCAACGGGCTTTGAATAAATCGAGCCCAGGGACAATTGGGTCTCGTATATGCAGGTGTGCATGTGGGGGTTAAGTTGGTAGGAATGTGGGTGTCACCATTAAAACCTTAGGCCCAAGGTAATAGGTTCTCCCCACAATTCCTATTTATACTAGTAAATCTTAGTTCTCCTAAGAGGTATGGGACAATTGTCCCTTTATATCCTTAACACTCCCCCTCAAGCCCGACTAGGCAAACCATGTTGGACTTGAACACCACAACACCGAAGAAGAGCGAAAGCGTATACAGGTCATCCGGTCGTTAGACCATTATTGGCTCCGATACCATGATAAATTTTTAAGTAAACTAGGCCGACCCGAACTAACTGCGGGTCAATGACCGCCCGGCCCATAACACTCGGGTCAACGGGCTTTGAATAAATCGAGCCCAGGGACAATTGGGTCTCGTATATGTAGGTGTGCGTGTGGGGGTTAAGTTGGTAGGAATGTGGGTGTTACCATTAAAACCTTGAGCCCAAGGTAATAAGTTCTCCCCACAATTCCTATTTATACTAGTAAATCTTAGTTCTCGTAAGAGGTATGGGACAATTGTCCCTTTATATCCTTAACAAAGGAAAATATTAACATTTAAATGCAGGTTCACTGGTTCGGCCTGGGGATCTCTCTTCTATGGATGGGGCAACCTCATCTGCATGTACTGGTATCCCATCTACCCATTTACACATCCTTATTAGTTGCAGTTGCAGCTGTTTTTCTCAAGTTACTGTATGTGCTCCACTTCAGCTTCAACAGTATTAGCAAAGAGTTCTTCTTGGCCACAACCGCCAGCTTTCTCGTGTGGACAGGTGCGCGCTCTCATAGCTCATCATCTCGCTATTTAAACTAGAATCCTGAATCTTAATACCAATTTGCGCATTCATGTTCCTCAGGGCTGACATTATGGAGAGATGCACAAGCTCATGAACTAAGCTCTCTATTAACTTCTCTCAAGGAGCTGGTTTTCGGGTTTTAGCTCGCTTCATCTACTGCTTCTGTTTAAAGTAAGGGTGCCTTCTCAAAGAGACTGCACGTGAGATTCTGTACAACTTTCTCCACCTTGAAGATCCATACTGGCTGTTCAAAGAAACAGCTACATCAAGTTTGGAACTGAGAACTTTGAATGCTGGGGACGAAAGCTGAATAGTGGGCAGGATTCATTGGTTGTTAGATCTTTAATTTCCCTATAATTGTATCTGAGTTGACTGTTATGTGAAGGATCATTACTTCTCGTTTCAGTTTTCCCTTAGATAACTGGTAGATTTTATTGGACAAGGGAGAAGATGAAAAATTTCTACCGAATGTTAGATGCAGATAAGGAGTTATGTGCGGACTTCTTATGATGATCATTAGATCGAAATGTTTGATCACAATGTTGATATGATTAGAATTTGGCACATAACTAATTTATTCGTCATAATTGAACATTGTAAGTTTACACATTATAATTAATAAAAAATAATAATTATGAACTTATTGAACATAATTTTTTTCGGAAATCTTTGGGGCCTGCAAAAATTGCGGCTGGTGCCCTTAAAACTGCAAGTGCAACGTCTGCAAGTTATTCCCGTTCAGTGATCTTATGGTATCTATCATTGCATCTCCTGTGACATGAGAGTTGCGGCCTCTGCGAAAGATTCGACACTCAAGGATAGCAATAGCTTTGCCGATGGAGATGTTCCGGCAGGCTTCGAGAAATCACCACCAGCGTGTTCTTACTTCATAAGGAGCTATCTCTCTCAGAAGAAGCCCAAAGAAGCAATTTTGATATACGCTCGCAACCGCCGGAATGGAAGTTTCTTGATTGACGCCATCCCAGTGGTTCTCAAAGCTTGCGCTTTGCTTGCCATGGTTGATCTTGGGAAAATGTTGCACTCGGAAATTGTGAAATTGGGAGTGGAATCTGATGTGATGGCAGCTACTTCTTTGGTTGATATGTACGGGAAATGTAGGGACATTGTAAGTTCGCGGAAGGTGTTTGATCATATGCCTGAGAAGAATGTGATCACTTGGAATTCGATGATTGGAGGATATATGAGGGACGGTAACACGAAGCTCGCGTTTGGTTTGTTTCAGAAGATGTCCAGAAGGACTTCAGTCACATGGAATGAGATGATTGATGGGTACGGCAAAAACAGAGATATGACGATGGCTAGGTGGGCTTTTGAGAGCATGCCTGAAGGGATGAAGAATGTTGTGAGTTGGACGGTGTTGGTTGATGGGTATGTGAGTAATGGGTATATGAAAGCGGCTGGCGAAGTTTTTAAGAGAATGGCTGTAAAGAATTTCTACGTATGGTCGGTGATGATAACAGGGTACTTCCGATCAGGTGATGTCTTGAAGGCTAGGGAAATTTTTGATGGGATGAATTTCAGGAACTTGGTGAATTGGAATGCCTTAATTTCCGGGTACGCCCAAAATGGCTGGTGTAAGGAAGCCTTGGATGCTTTTACGCGAATGCAAGCAGAAGGATTCGAACCAGACGAAGTAACATGTGCAAGTGTTTTATCTGCTTGTGCTCAATCAGGGATGCTGGATGTTGGTAAAGATATTCATGATATGATTATTAAGAAGAGAATTCAGTTAAATGAATTTGTTCTGAATGGGTTGATCGACATGTATGCTAAATGTGGAGACTTGAGAAATGCTTGTTTGATTTTTGATGGGATGACAGCAAAATCTTCTACTACTTGGAATAGTCTGATTACTGGATTTGCCATTCACGGGCAGTGTAGTAAGGCAATTGATTTCTTTAGCCGAATGGAGGAGGCAGGTGTAAAACCAGATAGTGTGAGTTTTCTATCTGTTCTATCTGCTTGTGCTCATGGAGGTTTTGTCGAAGAGGGTTTAGCAGCATTCATGAAGATGGATAAATATGGATTAACAGCCAACATAAAGCATTATGGTTGTCTTGTTGATCTATTAGGACGAGCCGGTCGACTGCAAGATGCTTTGGACCTTGTTATAGCAATGCCCATAACTCCAAATGAAAAGGTCCTTGGGGCATTGCTCGGAGCATGCCGGATTTATTGTGATACAGCCATGACAGAAAAAGTTCTTGAACACGTGAGCAAGCTCAATTCTTGCCGTGGTTTCTGCAGAGATCCGAATTATGTACTGTTATCTAGTATATATGCAGCATCAGAAAGATGGGAGAGGGCAGAAGGAATGCGCGCCATGTTTTATGCAACGGGTTCTGAAAAGTCGGCTGGATATAGTTCCCTTAATTCCAATGCGCACTCTGTATAAAAAAACCGTGCCATGCCGAAGAAAGCTTTTGAATGTCATGCTCAGGTATTTCAGTAAGAAATCTGCAAAGATACCAATTCTTGCAGCATCTCGAAAATACGAGAAATGATATACACAACCCATTTTCGCACACCTCGGTTAGTGAGCATACACATACACATGTTGGAGGTGTTGCAAGGGGGTGGTGTATAGCATTTTTCCCGAAAATACTCCATGCTGCACTGATTATATCAAAACATTTCATGCCAAATACATGTCCAAATTATATATCTCAATCATTCCTCTAAACTTTCCTTGTAAAATTGTATGTATTGTGTTTGAAGGACTGGAGTCTGTCTTTGTTCTACACAACCCGGAAAGAGTCGGCTATCTTTTTCAAATCATTGTAATGCTTCTTCCACTGCAGACCTGAACACCAAAAGATTACAGTAATTTTAACTTCTATTTCTTTGCAGAATGAAATGTGGAATCTTTTTACCGTTTCCAATTATGTTGAACAAGTACAGACGATTTCCTGCTGCTGTTGCTGTGATGAGAGCATGAGGCGGCTCCAATTCAAACTGGTAATATTTCCTTCCAGAGTGCTCTGCTACTGCACAGCTTAACACCTTACCATCCACATTTTGGCCGATCACCTCAGGGCCAAATGCATTTATAACTTTATCAGGAGTCCCTATCCCTTCTATTGTCGCATTATCACCAAGATCTGAAAATTAAAATTCATCTTGTTAGAACAACATTTCATCCTATGATGCATTATAATACGTACGTGTTAAGTTACTCCTTGTAATGGAATGGGAACTAACTATCTGCAAATCTTAGAACAGGAGCAACGATCACGAACGAGCGTCCTTCTTTCGGGTTACCAAATCTCAAATCGATCTCCGTGCCACCAAGATCAGCAATCGACACTGGAGCCTGTTCGACCAAATGCTCCTTTTTAGCATAAGATGAACTGCAAACTTGAAGCAGTTCTCACTCAGAATATGTGTTTTTTTTACCTCTTCCCAACCTCCAGGAACAGAAAATTCGTATGGAATTATGGGACTCCACCCGACACCATGACCTCCAGATTTATCATCTGGTCTTCGGTATTTTCTCCAACCTGTCTGAGCATTTGTTTCTATTAAAGATTGATAGAGAAAGTTAAAAGCAGCAAAGCTGTAACTAAATAACTAACCTTGTTCATCCGGTTCAGAGAGTCCAGGTATCCTCCCAGCCAGAAGGCCTTGTTTCACCAGAGCTGACGCCTTATCTGGAAAGCCAACAGATGAAACAAAAGAAACACCAGTTGCTATAGCAGTTCTTCTATTCATGAGGCCTGAAATATCCTTTTTTTCGGCAGCGGGACATACATTTTCTGTTGAGCCTGCTGCACCCTTTACCACAACGGGAGATAGAAAATTGTGCTGGCTGTTCTTCCAGCAAAAGCAAGAAGTGCACTGTAGATTCATACCAATTCAATTTCCTAAACAAAATATCGGCACAGAGATGTTGCAGATTAAAGATTTCCACAAGGAGTTTCTGAAGATGTTGCACAGAGATGTTTGCTGAGCACTACTTAACTGCGGTTGGTGTTCTTTTATTTTCTTCTTTGGATTTTTTGTGGACCAAATCTTACCAGCTTATATAAAACGACAATTATATTTCCTGCGTAGTATTTTGTGGCTGCAAATGAACAACAGATCAAGGCCCCATATCTTCATCACGGACATCTCAAACATCCGGATGTCAAGATTAGAATTCGGGATAGTGCACACATAGTGTACCTGATTAGAAAATTTCTCGAAACAAACCCTTTATTAAGATGAGAACAGAAATATGACACGAGTGTGTACACAATAGCATCTTCTGCTGACATTATTTAAGAAACAGGATTGAAAAACAACAAACAGTGCAAACTAGCAGGCAGACGAGTGATCTTCATATCCATTTCTCATTCCATTCTGATGATGCATCGAAGGCCTTCTCCTTTAAGCATCAAATCAAAAGCCTTGTTGATCTCCGTAAAGGGCACCTCATGAGTGATGAACTTCTCCAGCTCAAGTTCCTGAGTAACATGTGATACACAGCATTCATGACTATACTGATTCTCAAGAACCGATTGTTTTTGAGTCGAAATGTTTACCTTATTCATGTACATTTGAACAACAGATGGAAGATCCGAGCGAGGCTTGTAGTTGCCAAAGAAAGTTCCCTTGAGAGTTCTTTCATTCAAAATATTCATGGGATGTGTCTTGAACACGGAATCTTTATGAGGAACGCCCACAAGAACAGCAACACCCCAGCCCTGTGATCACAGTTTTTATTAGTCAATACCAATATATTCAGAACCATTGCTCAGTGCACATGCACCCATATGACCGAAAGTATTTGGCTTACGTCGTGAACACATTCGAACGCAGAGATCATTGCATTGATGTTTCCAGTGCACTCAATGCTTCGATCCACTCCTCCATTGGTGATCTCTACTATGACCTTCAGGCAGAGAAATGATGTAACTTAAACAAGGAGCAAGGGCAGTGTAGGATTCATATATGCGCTTTGTTTTGGTGATCAACTAACCTCTTGAACTGGTTTGTCATAATCTTTTGGGTTGATGAATTCAGTCATACCAAATTTCTTGGCTGCAGGAATAAATAAGAATGTCATCAACCAGAATAAGTAGAAAAAGGAAAATGGTAGTTGGAAGGATCTATATGAGAAGGCCACCTTCTTCAAATCTACTAGGGTTCAAGTCTATGCCAATTATCCTTGAAGCACCAGCCAATCTCGCTCCTTCTGCAGCCTGCAACGTTTAAAGTTGAACAAGTTATATTCCCCTTAAAAGAATCCGGGATTAGCATAACTAGAAGAGCTGGATATCAGAACATACAGCAAGTCCAACAGCTCCAAGACCAAAAATAGCCACAGAAGAACCCTTTTTCGGTTTAGCAACATTCAATGTGGCGCCAAGGCCTTCAAGAAGAGGCAACCATAAGTTCGGTTAGGTACTAAAGAGCAATGCTACTTGTATCCTCAAAATGAAATGGTGTGTGGTTATGATGGTTGCGAGGTTTATGAAAGTGTGTTAATTTTGAGGGTACAAGTAGCATTATTCGTACTCAAAACATTACTAATATACAAAAGAGAAATCAGAAGTCATTCATTCGTACCTGTTGAGATTCCACAGCTCAGCACACATATTTTATCAAGAGGAGCAAGGGGGTCAACTTTAGCAACACATCCAGCATGCACCACTGTGTACTCACAGAATGTGGATGTTCCAACAAAATGATACACGGGCTTCCCATTTAAAGAAAATCTAGATTTCTCATCATGTATCATCACTCCTCTGTCAGTGTTGATCCTCAGTAGGTCACACATATTGCTCTCCTCGGATTTACAGTGAGCACATTCTCCACATTCTCCAGTGAACACCGGTAGCACATGATCCCCTGGGGCAAGTTCGGTCACGCCCTCTCCAACACTCTCCACGATCCTATAAACACACAAAACCTAATAAATCTTTCTTGCAGGTATGGTTAACATAATCTGATATGCAATGCAAAAACAGCCTACCCAGCTCCTTCATGCCCTAGAATACGAGGAAACACCGACTTTTGAGCCTGGGAGATATCAAGAAATCAAAAACAGGGAGCCCACGTTACTATAGAAACGATTAGGTCATATGAAACTGCATTTTCGCGTACATACCTTTGCTTCCCAGAAATAGAGATCAGTGTGGCAAAGGGAAGTGAATAAAATCTTCATCCGGACCTCCATTTTCTGCGGCGGTGCCACCTCCACCTTCTCGATCACCAGTGGCTTTCCTGGTTCCCACGCAACGGCAGCTGCACAAAAAGAGGAGAAAAAATGAATTGGCCCAATTTTTTTCCCATTTCAATTTCTTGAATCCTCGCAGTTTCTGCTGATACCTTTGCATATGATGACTTGACCAGCAGTACTCGCCATCATCTTCGTACGAACTTTGGGTTTTGCTTGCAAACTAAAGATTATATTTTTGGAATGGTTGATGAGACGATCATCTCGATAAGGGTGTATATATATATATATACCGTGGGGAAAAGCTCAATCAATGCAAGTTGTATGCGAATATTGATCCAGTGCGAGTAAATACAATACAATTGGCAAAAACACCCACAAGAATCCAGTCTCTGGTTTGCTGGTTTGCCCACTAGAAGGTGGCTTTTTGTTTTTTTATGTCAATTAAAAAAGGCCCAAGCCGTATTTCGTGCGACACCACTGATGAAAACCAACCATTGGGTCTTGGCGGTTTGATCTAACCACTAACCAGGGATTACCGATAGAATACCACCTTACTGAATTCCATTAGAATTGGATATTATAATCGGGCAACCTCGGAGTCAGGTCACATCCCCATCACACACACGATATTTAAGATATTATAGCCAACTTGATTGCAGTTCCTGATAAGATGAACTTATTTTTGCTGTGAAGAAATTTGTATAAATAAGGTAAGGATATATTTGAATCTTTAGCTTATTAAAGGATTCTTAATTAATGGATTGAGGTGATCATGGGATCATGAAACTTATCTATACATATTCATCCTCACAAATCGAAAAAAACATAAGAATAAGAAGTGATCATTCTTCCGAAGATATAGGCATTGTCAAATCACGTAAATCCTTGTATCATTCTTAATCTTTTTTATTTCTTCCGCTTTATCATGGTATCGGAGCAGAAATACTTTCTGGTTTCTTCATCTACCGTTTGAAAACATCCAAAATCGAAGGATTGTGGCCATGGGAGACAAAACCCTAACCGAAAGCTCTACAATGGAGCAACTCTTTGCAAAATTCCTTGAACAACACAACTTGTCATCATCCTCTACAATAGAGTCAGACAGCCACCAAGAAAACTCCTGGGTGGATTTAAAGCTTGACAATAGCAACTATGTGTTTCGATCTCGTTTGATACAAAGGGTCATTGAAGGAAGGGGTCAACTCGATTACGTATTCGGCCAACTACACCCCACCCACCACCCACCCCACAGAATCTGATGCAACATCAAGTCTTGGAAGCAAAAGGACTCACAGGTTTTCGCATGGATTGCCAAATCCATGGATAAGCAACTTGTCCATAAGTATGCGTCTTACCATATGGCATACGAATTATGGAAGGTTTTGAAGGATACATTCACGGTCGGAGAGGATAGTCTCCAAATTTTTGACCTAAACACCAAGGTTGATCGATTAAGCCAAGGGCAGACCAAAATTGAGGATTATTACGGAGAGTGCAATTCATTATGGCTAGAGATTGACCGAAGACATCCGAGTCTGATGGAATTAGCGGTTGATATCATGAAGTACAATCGGATTCGTGACAAACATCGCCTATTCTCCTTCCTTGCAGGTCTCAACAACGACTATGAACCCATTATTGGAGACTTGCTGAAGCAGGATCCATTACCCTTAGTTGAACTCACGTATACGACGATCCATGAGAGGTTGCTCGGAAGGTAATTCTACACTCCACGGCAGCAATCAACACCCTGGACCCATCATCGGGTGTCGGAACTGGTTTGGCAACTAAGAACAACGGTGGGGATCATCGGCCCGGAACTGTAATTCCTCGACCTCAACCACCGAATCAAGGGAGTTACTAGACAGAGTGGCGCTTAGATGGTTGATTCACAGCCAAAACATCAATTCGCCACTTGAACATCTGAGTGAGTATTGCGGAATTCCAGGGCATATCAAGGCTGAGTGCAGGAAATTGAAGGTATACCAGAACTCGCAAAGGGGATGTCATGACAGCCGTGCTGCAGTCGCCGATGGGGGTCACCAGGACGCAGGCAGCGACAGCGATGTTCCCATTGTGAATGTTGGAATTACAGGACCGAAAGCAGAAAACACGGGGGCGGTACGAAGTAAAGGATCCGGTTGATGAAGGTTCAGGTAACCTGGGTAATGATTCAGTGAGATTACAATTTTATCCTTCTTGCAGATTACAAAATGGTCCTCGAATTTCTGATAAATTATCGCATGGTCCTCGTTTGTTTGGTTCTCGAATTTCTGGTAAATTAAAGAATGGCCCCTGAGTGTCTGGCCGAGGTTTCAACTTTCTGGGCCCAAATTTTTTACTCCTGGATCACTGGAATTAAATGAGGGGGCTGAAATTAGGCCAATGGGCACACGTGAAACAGGATTTGATGATTTAATTCGACCCAATTTATCTGTTAGCTCTAACCTTTCTTTTCTTCTGTGGGACTAAAAATTAATGGGCTTAAGGCAGAAATTGGAGTTTCTAATATTATGCAGGGACGCGATCATGAGAAAAACATGGTAAATGGATTTTTGACTGCACTGCTACGGATACTATTACCTATGATCCATATTATATTCATTCGTTGAAAGAGTCCGGCAAGAGAGTAGTCCAAACTGCAAACAGTGAATTTATTTCGGTGAAAGAAGCTGGTGTTATTACTTTTTCTCCTACCATCCAATTATCCAATTGCTTATATGTGTCTTCACTATCTTACAAGTTATTATCTATCAGCCATGAATCGAAGGACTTAACTGTGTGGTTATGATATATCCTACCTTCTGTGTTTTACAGGATATCCGTTCGAGTAAGATAATTGGGTGTGGCACTGAGAAGGATGACTTGTATTACGTTGACGAAGTGGATTCGGTACCGGGAATGATACTCTTGACTCATGGATCTAGCTACTCTAAAAGTTGGTTGTGGCATCGACGTCTGGATCATCCATCCCACAAGTACCTTAGCCGGTTATTTCCTCAAGTTTCTAATATTCCTTTGAACTGTGAAACCTGTATTTTATCAAAAAGTCATAGACATTCATTTCCTATTTCGAACACTCGTGTCCCGCATATTTTTTCCTTAATACATTCGGATCTTTGGGGACCTGCTCCTACTGTTGGGGGACTGGGATTTTGCTATTTTATTTTGTATATCGATGATTGTTCTAGGATGATTTCAGTTTATTTTCTTCGGCATAAATCTGAAGTTTTCGAAAAAATTTCTCAATTTTATCACATGATTCTTACTCAGTTCAAAAACAAAATCCAGATTCTTAGATCCGATAATGGGAGGGAATTTGTCAACCACCAAATTGAAAAAAATTCTGGAAAAAGGGATTATACACCAAACCATTTGCTCTTATTCTCCATAACAAAATGGTGTTGCTGAAAGGAAAATCGTTTTTTTACTCGATATTACATGGTCTCTTATGATTGAGTCTAAAGTTCCAAAATGTTTCTGGCCTGAAGCAGTATCTACTGCTACATATTTAGTCAATAGGCTTCCACCAAAATTCTGGATTTTCGAACCCCTATTCAAGCATTATCTGATTACTCTCGTCTTCCTCCATCATTGACTGTTACTTCCTGAGTATTTGGTTATTCTGTATATGTTCATGTCTCTAAGGTGAATAGGTCAAAATTTAACCCTTGTTCAAAGAAATGTGCGTTCGTTGGCTATGGAAAATTCCAAAAGGGGTATCGGTGCTATAATCCCCTCACTCGTCGGATGTTTGTCACTATGGATTGTGATTTTGTCGAAACTGAATACTTCGATCCCAATCATACACCTACCCAATCAAGGAGTCAGGGGGAGAGTGATTCATATGACGTCCTTGATTGGTTGAGTCCTTCTTCCAGCGAGCCGCCACAGTCTACGATTGTGCCTCATGCACCATCACTCCCATCAACTTCATCCACACTCCCATCTACATCATCTCATGTGCCTCACGTACCAGTACTACTTGGGGTCGTTCATGAGTCGAGCAGACCGCCCACTCCGGAGCACGATGGCGATGTAGTACAGTCAGACTTAGCAGAGCAATCCCAGATGTCTTCTTTGTTGGATACTCTGGTAAGTACACTATCCTTTGATCCGGATGATTTTGTTGTGCCATCTGACCATGATGCAGGATCCCAGCACCCTTCTACTCCTATTCGAGTTCTTCCTGATAGTTCCACTCGGGAGATTCCACGGAAGAGGTTCACTCCAGGGCATGACTCAAAGACTAAAAGATACCTTGTTGTTAATGTCGTGAAGGGGAGCATGCCTGCATCCGCCAAAGCATTTGTTGTCGCTGTTTATAGTGAGGATATTCCTCACAATGAGATAGAAGCACTACAGATTCCGGAATGGAAATTGGCTATGGAGATTGAGATGAGTGCCCTTGAGAAGAACAAGACATGAGATGTATGTGACCTACCTCCGGGAAAGAAAACTGTTGGATGTTGTTGGGTTTACACTATCAAAAGAAAAGCAGATGGTTCAATTGAGTGGTTCAAAGCTTGGCTGGTGGCGAAAGGATATGCTCAGACATATGGAATAAACTACTCAGAGACTTTTTCTCCGGTGGTTAAGTTCGATACTATTCGGGTTTTATTCTCACTTACAGCAAAGCTGGATTGACATCTTTACCAGTTCGATGTGAAGAATACATTCTTGCATGGTGATCTATCTGAGGAGGTGTATATGGCTCCACCACCTAGTTTCTCATCAAGTTTTCACTCCCATGAGGTATGCCGACTGAAGAAAGCTTTATATGGTTTGAAGCAATTGCCTAGGGCTTGGTTTGGGAGGTTCACTGTTGTTATGAAGAAATGTGGATACTCTTAGAGTAATTTCGATCACACCTTATTCCTGAAGCATCGAGCCCAAGGTATCACATGTCTTATCATCTATGTCAATGACATAGTTATTACCGGAGATGATGTTGATGAAATCGAAGATTTGACAAAAAATTTATTCTGAGAGTTTGAGATGAAAGATCTGGGGATGTTGAAGTATTTCTTGGGTATTGGGGTGATGCGATCTAAGCAGGGAATATATATTTCTCAGAGGAAGTACATTTTTGATCTTCTTACTGAAACAGGGTTACTTGAGTACAAGCCGGTTGATACACCCATAGTGTCTAATCTTGGATTGAAGATAGTAGAAGGAGTTGAGCCAACCGACAAGAGTAGGTATCAGCATCTGGTTGTGAAGTTGATATATCTTGCACAAACTTGACATGATATTTTTATGCAGTGGGAGTTGTGAGTTAGTTCATGCACAATCCCCAGAAGGATCATATGGAAGCAGCCTTGAGGATACTACGGTACCTAAAGGGATCACCTGACACTGGTGTTTTATATGACAGACATGGACACCTAAGGATTGAAGCATACACTGATGATGATTGGGCCGGGAGTCCTATGGATAGACGATCCACATCTAGGTACTTTACTTTTGTTGGATGTAACCTTGTCACGTGGAGGAGCAAAAAGCAGAAGGTGGTTGCGAGATCGAGTGCTGAGGCAGAATTTAGAGGGATTGCTAGAGGAGTGACTGAGATCTTATGGCTCTTTAAGTTGATGACTGAGTTGGGTTTTACACCCAAGAATGCATGTCCCTTGATGTGTGATAATAGGGTTGCGATCCACATATCTGAAAATCCAGTTCAACATGATCGTACCAAACATGTTGAGACTGATCACCATTTTATCAAAGAAAAGCTTGAAGGCAAGATTGTGACACTTCCGTTTGTGAGATCTGAAGACCAGCTAACAGACATCCTAATAAAAGCTGTAAATGGTTGTGTCTTCCATAATGTATTATTCAAGTTAGGTATCGTATATTCATCACCTAACTTGAGGGGGAGTATTGAGATTTAGGAGATTGTTGTAAATAAGGTAAGGATATATTTGAATCCTTACCTTATTAGAGGATCCCTTAATTGGTGAGATTGAGGGGATCATGGGACTTATCTTTTATATATGTATCATCACAAATCAAAAAAACATAAGAATAAGAAGTACTCCTCATCCCGTGAATGTAGGCATTGCCGAACCACCTTTATGTCATTCTTAATCCTTTTCATTTCTTCCACTTTATCAATTTTGAATAGAGCAATTGTACTACGGGCTGATGGCTAACTGTTTTAGTTTACAAACATCAATTGTTTTGTAAGCTTGGCAAAATATTGGTGGTGGTGGTTTCAAAGACCGGTGGCTGTGGCAAATCTGAAAATCAAATTATCGTTTTCATATGGAAGCAGGAAGTGCCATGAACTTTTTGGCACGATTTCATATGGCAGTTGTGTTGTGCTTGTGCATAAAACGGTATTGTGTTTCACATATATGATTGTGTTTCACATAAAACGGTATTGTGTTTCGGCCAATCAGGCAATGATCCGTATCACTGCCTGATTGGCAGAATCTCCAAGGGCAGTGACACATTTTTTTCTTTTAAATTTTTTTTATTTTTTTATTTTTCCTAAATCGGTATGGATCGGGTTACCAGATTGCAACGTTCGGAATCTGGATCGAGAAATCGGACAAGTTAAGTTTAGTCGGGTTACCGGACCGTGCAGTTCGGTCCAGAACCGAACTTCCAGCATTGTATATTCACGTCCGTAGTCGACAGCCATTAAAATTAGCTTATCTGTCGAAGGGTCCTTATTCAAACCATAATGAGGGTACCCATTTTAGCCTGACTGAATAGAGGAGGAGAGCCTTATTAAAAATATTGCTCCTTTTAATTTGTGACACTATTTTTTGAAATTTTTCGTGGAAGAATGTTAGCTGGTTTCCATTTTCTGTGGATACCTGGTGAAAGTTCAATTGAAACGGCATGAGTTGGCTAGGAAAATGTGACACTTGTGCATGTATTGGTTTTTTTTGGGTAAGTAAGTTTTTTTGTATTTTTCAAAAAGATTAAAATTTACAGATTGTTTCGTGGGCCGTGCCCCGTGTCTTCATGAATATGGACCTCACTCCTCCCATTCGTCTAAGTTACGTTCTAATTCTTCGAGATAAGGCAGATTTGATTTTAACAAATCTGCTCGGGCTTGCTTGTACCATTTCAGCTGCATCGATGTCTTAAGATCAGCTAATATATCAGAGTGTTCCTCGTCAAATAGCTCCAGTCTTTGCTTCTCGGCCTCCTGAAGTTGGCGCAACTGTGATTGGGCCCTTAACTGCTTCAATTTTTCCACTTTTGCATTACGGGCATCTTTTTCCTTACTTTTCCGCAGCCTTTTAGCTTGATATGTCTCATTTGCGTCAATGGCCACAAAAAGAGAGTACTTCACCGGGGTTCTTGTAATTATTCTGTCTATAGGATCTCGTTTTCGGACTTCGGGAGCACTGGCCATCTCACCTGCCATTTTAAAAATAATTGGGCCCATCTCTGATATTGGGCCCGTCTATGAAGGAGTCACATTTGGGCTCGTCTATGATATTGGGCCCTTCTCTGAAGAATTCCCATTTGGGCCCGTATCGGTAGGGTTATCATCACCAATTAGTCTGTCATCATGGGCTGGATCGAAGAGGGGCGCAAAATGGGAATGCAAAGGGGGTTCGTCTCCACCCTGTTCGTCTCATAGGTTCCCGTCGCAACCCTCCATGGAATCATCACCCATAAAATTCTCCTTGTGCCGTTCCATTGCTTCCTCCACGCGACAATTCTCGATGTCCGCAGTTACTCCATCCTGGAAGTTGGGCCTAGGTGAGTCTCGGTCTTCTCCCAACTTGATTTCAGCCATAAATGCATCTTGAGAGTTCGAGCTGCTCGAATCTGGGCCGTTTGCCAGAGTCTGTTGAGATTCGCTGCCCACCGCCGGCAAGTCCAGTTTGCAGGGCCCAGAATTGTGTTATCCTGAGCTATGCTGTCGAGAGCTTCCGGAATCGAGAGGTTAGTGTCTTCATCCATTGCTAGCGAATTCCGGAATCGAGAGGTTAGTGTCTTTCAACAGTTTGTATCAAGCTATACTGTAATTCGTCGTTTCTGTCACTCTTTGTTTCTGTTGCCGGGGGTCATTTTTGTGCTCCTCCTTAAGTTGGATTTGAAATTTCTCCTCTCCCGTGTCAACCAGTGCACTGGTGTGGATTCTATGAGCTGATGTTGTAAGCAGCAACACCCTGCCATATCGCATTTTTGTCCTGTTCCGAGTTTGATTGTCCACCTTCACAACTCTGCCCCAGTTTGTGACCAATTCTTCAAAGAAGTTTGCATCCCAGCAGTAGAGCAGAGTGCCGTGAATTCTCACCCAAGCTGGTCGAACTAGCCTCCCATTTAGGAGTTTCCATGGTCGCAGATTAGTGATGTGCAGAGATTTTGTTGTTACCTCGTCACTGAGCAGGCGAATCTTGTCATCTGGGGATGTTAGTTTGAGTAGCAGTTCCCCCCTCCAGTCGAACAGCAGTACCATCTGGGTAGGAGCATTCTCTTAGTATCTGCTCGAGTGAATCTATGGCCATGAATTTTGTTGGAGATCCTACCAAGCAATTCTCCAGCCAGGTAAGGCTCTCCGGCTTTGGCGAATACTGAAATGTGATGCCGGATGCTTGTGTAGAGGTTGTTGTTGCATTTGTTATTTGAGCATTGCGTTGGGATTGCTGGGCAGGTACCACTGGCCAATGCTTTTCGCTAGGCTTTCGTGCAATGTCAGCATGAAGGATGCATGTTCCAAGTTTGGATCCCTTCAGTTTCCCCAGGAGCTCCTTGATGTTGGTTCCTTTGACGTAGCAAATGAAGCAGTGCCTCCTTCCTTCCACCATCATTCTTGGTGAAGCATGGACGTCCCTCAGTAGAGCACACTTTGCGAAGTAGCTCCAAATCTCCCTTATGGACCAGGCAGGAGGCAGATTGGATACATAGATGGATTCAGAGTTGTTACGAATCCATTTGACGGCAGGCGATAGTTTCCTGGGAGCCCTGCTGTCCTCTCCAGCTCTGCTTCTTACAACCTTCATCCAGGGTTGTGTGTCAGTAGAGGATGGATCCGGCGTTGGAGGAGGATCCGGCATCGGAGGAGGCTCCGGAGAGGTTGGGAGCATTTGTTTGGTTTGTGCATGTATTGGTTGATTATATACATGTGCACAAGAGTACTGAAATCTAACCATCTCTATCTCTCTGTAATCTGGGTAGTTGTACTATGATCCACACGCAACCATCGATTCAATAGTGAAGAAAGCGAGAAATGGCTGGCACAAAAGGACAAGTTATCCACTGCAAAGGTGAATTTTTTATTGTCTGATCATTTATACTGGTTGTGCTTATCTGTGCTAAGTCTCAGCGGGTTTTGTATTGTGGGTTCGGTTGAGATTTGATTGGATGGTGATTGATCCGCGTTGGGTCTCCTGTTGTGTTGCTCTTTTACTGTTTTTTTTTTGTGTATCTTTATGTGTTCGATAAATTGTCTGAATGTTTTATGCAGGTGCTGTGGCTTGGGAAGCCGGAAAGCCGGTGGTGATTGAGGAAGTGGATGTGACTCCACCGCAAAAAGAGGAAGTTCGTTTGAAAATTCTCTTCACCTCTCTTTGCCACACGGACCTTTACTTCTGGGAAGCTAAGGTGATAGTTTATCAATAAAGCTGTTACTATGTACGAGATCCTGAATGTCATTGATCATGTATAATAGGTTGAATTCACCAACCATAAATATATTCTATTATGTCGAATCCCCATTCAAAAAAGTTGGATTTGCTGGGAATCTCAATCAGTTGATGGTCTAACCTCTAGTCATTGTCTAAATGCTTGCCTTTAGTTTTCTGATGGAACCTTTGTAACTTGATCTATTGGGATAGCTCAGTATGAGATAAAGAGAAATCTTCTATCTTCTGCTCCCGACTGAAATCCCAGTCTGGATCATAATCATTTAGTCGGGAGCATTCAGTCTGGAGCAAAAGATTTTCGATGTGATCAAAGTTCATTTTAATTTATGGACTTGTTTTTGTTTTTTACAGGGACAAACACATCTGTTTCCTCGAATTTTTGGCCATGAAGCTGGCGGGTATGTGTACTGAGGCAAATTATTGAAAAAAAAATTCCTATCATCTCCATGGACGGAAATACTTATCATTCTGCTTCATTTCCTGCAAACAGTATTGTGGAGAGTGTTGGTGAAGGTGTGACTGATCTGAAACCTGGTGACCACGTCCTTCCGGTGTTCACCGGTGAATGCAAGCAATGTCGCCACTGCAAATCATCGGGAAGCAACATGTGCGACCTCCTCAGAATCAACACAGACAGGGGTACTATGATAGAGGATGGCAAGACCAGATTCTCTAAAGATGGGAAGCCAATATATCATTTTCTTGGTACTTCAACCTTCAGTGAGTACACTGTTGTCCATGAGGGATGTGTTGCCAAGATCAATCCACAGGCACAGCTAGATATAGTTTGTGTCCTCAACTGTGGAATTTCGACCGGTAACTTTCGTGATTTCACGAGATATAATTGTCATGTTTTTGTGTTTAACTTCTTTTTTTAGGTAGGTATGTTTGTGTTTAACTTGATGTCTTGGGTTTGAAGGACTTGGTGCAACTCTGAATGTTGCAAAACCGACAGAGGGTTCGACTGTTGCCATTTTTGGATTGGGAGCTGTTGGCCTTGCTGTGAGTATATATTATGAATAAAAGAGGGGAGTATACAATGAGGTAACTCACTGTATAATGTGCAGTACCCTCGTGCTACTGTGGGATTGGTCTAGATCACATCTTATACTGCATGAATAAACACATCTTATACTTCTTGAATACAGTGGAATCCCATTTCTGTACTGCTTTTCAGGCTGCTGAAGGGGCTCGCCTTTCTGGAGCTTCAAGAATCATTGGTGTTGATCTAAACCCGAATCGTTTCGACGAAGGTTCTTCTTCTTATTCAATAAAGAATTACTTGCTTACAAATGAGCCTCCACTAATTCTTATAACCTTTTCCCCACCACAGCAAAGAAATTTGGAGTGACTGAGTTCGTGAACCCAAAGGATCATGACAAGCCAGTCCAACAGGTCCTAGAACTTTTTGGAGTCCGCTTGATTCTTTTCAGAAGTTCCTTCCTTTTCATTGAGATCAAATGTTTGAGTTTCAAGTCTTGATTGGGATGAGTGATGGTGGAGTCGACCGTAGCATCGAATGCACAGGCAACATCAACGCGATGATATCTGCATTCGAATGTGTTCATGATGTAACCATCTTCCTCTCCTTCTCATTACCATATCACATGATACAAAACCTTTTAACTATTCCTCGTTTACTGGTCTCAGGATTGGGGTGTTGCTGTGCTCGTTGGAGTACCGAACAAAGATGATGCATTCAAAACTCACCCTGTCAATCTATTGAATGAGAGGACTCTAAAAGGTACCTTTTTTGGCAACTAGAAGCCCAGAAGTGACATACCAGTTCGTCTCATGTAGAGTTGTTAAAGAGATTGGCTTGCCCCACACGCATACCGCCACCGCCCGGCCCGATCCGGTCTGGGCCATCTGATCTTTTGCTAGACTAAAGACGAATGAATGACGATGACCCAAAATACCACTGCGCCGACGAACGTGGAACATGAACCACCCTCCGAGCATCTAGACGGTTCCGAGGACAACAATCCCTGGATTCAAGTGGAAAACAAGAGAAAGACAAATCAGGTCAGAAAAACTCAAAATTACTGGAGTATATAACCAAGCTGAGGACCAACTATATCTCTGTGTATATTAGTAATCTTCCGACTGATTGGGCTGACCAAGAAATATGGAGCTTCTTTGAAACATTCGGTCAGGTGAGTGACGTTCACGCTCCGCTACATATGACTGTTCAAGGAAAGAGATACGGATTCATCCGCTTCTCTAAAAATGCTGATGCCTCCGACCTAGTGAAGAAAATCAACGGATTGAAAGTGGGAAGTTTCAAATTGTATGCAAATTTGGCCATGTCGAAACTTGAGACAGACCAAAAGAAACGAGAATCATCTGATACCGGGGTGGCAAAAGTCCAGAACCATGTCCTAGATCTCATTCAGGTAAAAGAACCAACGGTGACTATGAAATTCTCGCCAAAACCAGAGGCTTCAGAGTGGCTTGATAATTTCCTCGTGGGATTCCCCTCTCCAATTCTGGATTTGAGTTACATGAACTAAACTTTGGAGGAAAAGGGTTATGAGAAAGGTAAGGTTGTACGTCTTGAAGGGGGAGAAGTATTGATAAAACTACATTCTCCTGCTGACCAGATAAAATTATTGAGTGATCAGACTACGGCATCTCTGCTATATCTTCACAATTTACGCCATTGGAAACTAGTACAAGGTAAACTAGTTCGACCAGCATGGATGCGATTAAGAGGTACGCCTCTTCACTGTTGGTATGGTGAATTCTTTAAAGAGGTTGACTCAAAAATGGGCACGGTGATTGAAATTGATCAACGAACATTGGATCAAACTGAGATGCAATTTGCGAGAGTAAAAATTCTTACTCCGTCCCACCAAGCAGTGTATGAGCTTATCAAAATTAATACGGAAACACAATCCTTTAACATTCTGGCGGAGGAGGAACTAATCAGACCTGTGATGTCTGGAAGAAACATGCCACAGTTAATGCTAACAATCCAGCTCCCAAAAGTGGATTGGAATGGCCAGGACTTAAGGAGAAACAGATTAATGAGGCAAACACCAACAAGGTGATGTCTATCTCGGAATTCGGAAGCACAACAGGCATCTCTTCACTGTTGGCAAGCAGCAGCACTGTCCTGAGACCTCACTCGCCTCTGGTGGCCTCTAAGCTACAGAAAATACAACATGCACTAGACGAACAAAGAGAAAAAGATCTCGAACGAGAAGATCAACGGATGGAGATAACAAAAATGACAGCTTTCCCAATAGAGGAGCCTCAAGAATCCCAAGGTGACCCATTTGGGCTTCAATATTATCTTGACCTGACCCCTAATACACTTGAAGGAGTGCGTACAGGAGACCTCAATCCAGTACTCAGCTCAGCAGAAAAATTGCAGCGCCAGACATCAAGAATTCAAAGCAAAGGACATGAAACACAGTCCAATGCAGTAGTAAAGTAGGTCCCAGCAGCAAGTTCAGAAAATGAGCTGGAAGTTCAAGGGATCCGAGAAGCCACAGATACCTGGTCAATGGCAGAAAACCTGAGAGTAACCACTGTGCAATCTCCTGAACAGATAATTCGGAGGATTAGAGATCTGGAAGATTTGGCACGAAAGAAAAGGGAAGAGTTATCTTCCATTATATAAGGCGATGGAATAGTTCCAAAAACGTGATGAAAATAGCCTCAATAAACGTTTGTGGTCTAGGGAGACCGATGAAGAAAATGGCATTTAAGAATCTCATTCGCAAAGAGAAGATTGAAATGATGTGTATTCAAGAAACAAAGTTGGAAGATCTGAACAGAAGAACTTGTAAAAAGTTGTGGCCGGATGATGGTTTTGACTGGGCACACAAAGCCTCTACTGGTAACTCTCGAGGTATACTTTGTATTTGGAATTATGCTAAATTCACCATTCTGAGGAGTTGGTCAGAAACTGGATATTTAGGTATCACAGGTACCTGGATTGAGCAGGGTGTGGAGATACATATATTGAATGTCTATGCTCCTGCTCAAATTGTGGATAAAAGAGCTCTATGAGATCGCATCCTACTAAACATAACCCAGAGGCAAGATGCAAGATGATGTGTTGTGGGTGATTTTAACGCGGTTCGAACACCGAAAGAAAGGATGAGCATGGCTCCTACAAACAATCGTGAGATGTTAGACTTCAATAATTTTATCCTGGATTCAAAGCTAATAGACTTACCTCTTCGATGGTTTTGCTATGAAAACCATTTAATCAAATATCTTTGAAACTTAATAAGTTTTGTCTGGATATAGGAGAAAATAAGACATTTGGAATGCCGATGTGTGTTCCATTAAGTAACACAATATTTGCTCTCCCAGATCCTTTAAGAATATTTGTTGGGCTAGAGATAGTAATGACGTCTGCCTCAATAAATTTCAAACTATCGAAATATTTGTTATCTCTGAAGATGGAGTGAGTTGTGGCACTATCAACTAAGCATATTTCATCACCCATATCTTTAAGAGAAATAAGCACATAAAATTAGCAAAACGAACATATCATACTATCAAAAGTAGAGAAATGTCTTAAAGAAAAGTACAAATATTCAGATAGTCTCAAATCATAAAATAGTCTAAAATGCAATAAGTCTCCTAGAGAAGATCATCTTGGTCAACATCAAAGAAATCATATGTCGTCCATTTTGTACTAGTGGATGCATCTAGTTCTTTCATGGATTGTACAAAGTATATCTCAATCCCAATAGTATGGCCCTTTGGGGCTAGTTTTGGTGTTTTCATGGAAGCTTGATATTCAGCAACAACTCTTTTACTGGCCCGACATATTCTGGACCAATGGCCTTTATTCCCACAACGATGACACTTGTCCTCATATTGCCAGTTGCGTTGTGGCCCACCTGATGCCCTAGGAGGTAATTTGTCAAAATTCTGTCTCCCTCTCCCCCTATTTAAGTATCGCCCACGGAAATGCTGCCCCCTGCCTCTTTGAGCTTGTCCTCGATGATTGTATCGTTGGACATTTAGACCATTTGCTTCTGGAAATGGCTTGGACCTGGTGGGCCTGTCTTGGTGGTTTTTCAGGAGCAATGTATAGTTTTGCTCGGCCACCAGAAGACATGAAATAAATTCTGAGTATTCAGAAAAGTTTTGCTCTCGGTACTGCTATTGCATGACCATATTGGAGGCATGGAATGTTGAGTATGTTTTCTCCAGCATCTCAGAGTCTGTGATGTTTTCACCACATAATTTCAAAACAGACGTTATTTTGAATAACACTGAGTTATACTCACTAACGGATTTGTAATCCTAATGGCGCAAGTGAGCCCAGTCATATTGTACCTTTGGCAAGAGCACAGATTTCTGGTGGCCATAGCATTTTTGAAGGTTTGTCCATAGTTCTAATGGATCTTTGACCGCTAGATATTCAGTCTTGAGCTCATTGTGAATATGATGTCGCAAGAAGATCAATACTTTGGCTCGATCTTGTGGTGTTGCTTTATTTGCGACTTTGATTGTCTCACCTAAGCTTTTTGCTTCTAGATGGATCTCAGCATCCAAAACTCATAATAAAAAGTTTTCGCCAGTAATGTCTAATGCATTAAAGTCCAATTTCGCAAGATGTACCATTTTCTATTCAAATAAAAATAATTTAATTAGTATAAGCATACTTGATTTTCATAAAAAAAAAATGAATTATGAATATGAATCATGAATGAGAGAGAAAAATATAAAACTTATGCTTATAACTATTTTTTTTGTTAAGTGATTAGTATATTAATACATAGCAAAATATATAGACTTAGTTTTTTTTCCTAAAGGTACACGTCAATTAAAGACGTGTGCCTAATGCACGTTCCGATTCAATACACGTGCTAATAAACTAATCAAATAAACTAGTAATGAAAATAGTAGTTACACTTTACAATAAACTCATTAAACTCAATTTAGCCAATGAGTTTTTTTTTGTAAATATTAGCCAATGAGCTTAATGAGAGACGTGTGCAAATATCATCTATTAAGAGGTCTACGTGTTGCTTATCCAAAAAAAAGAGGTGTACGTGACTTTGGTCTTTGTGACTTTGGTCTACGTGTTGCTTATCCAAATATCATGGATGAGCATTCGGGATTCAGGTTCGGGATTTGCCGAACCTCGATCCCGTCCCAAACTAATTCGGGCCCAAAATTTGGGTTCAGGACTTTGGTCTTCGGGACGAGATCGGGACAGTCCCGAAGCCCGAATTATATATTTTTTAATTAAATATTTTTTTATATATAATTAACTATTTTTTAATATATATATAATTAAATATTTTTTTAAATATGTATAATTAAACATCTAGAAGTCAAAATTAAATATTATTTTAATATATACAATTAACTATTTTTTTCAATATATATATATTTAAAGGGAAAGGTTATATAGTCCTGATTTTTGCCCTAATTTTTGCCCTGATTTTTCAATTCTGACCACTAGGATTGCCCGTTGACGGAATTGGGCACATCGTTAGAAAGCTTATACATAGGAGATCATATGTTCAATTTTCGGTGATATTCCGACGACATTATCACCATTTAACGGAGGGTTCACATTTCCCCCTTGGGTTAAGTAGTCCTAAATAGGGTTTTAGAAAATTCCGGC
>JAOYMZ010008092.1:0-22016 GCA_025802335.1 Pinguicula primuliflora
AAATGATATAGCAGACGAAATTCTGGGACGAATTATACACGAAATGCTCCCTGGAGTGGGTTTTTTGGGTTTAGCCCATGGGTTTATAGGGTTTAGCCTTGGTTTATATTTAGCTCTTGGGTTTATAACATTTAAATAAGGTTTTAGATTTTTTCGGTAGCGAAGTCGCTGTAATATTAATTTAGCTCGTGGGTTTTTAGGGTTTAGCCCTTGGGTTTATAGGGTTTAGCATTGGGTTTATATATAGTTTTGGGTTTATAACATTTAAATAGAGTTTTAGATTTTTTCGGTGGCGAAACCACTGTAATATTAATTTAGAAATACAACCGAGTGGCTTACTGTGTGCGTTCTTGTGTAATTCGTCCGACAGTTTTCGTCTGCTATATCACTACTCGTGGAATTCTTGTTTTCGGATATTGAGCAACAAGAAGCCACTGAAGCAGCGGATAATTTTTTTTGGTGCCACAGGGTCGTCGCGCGTTTTTGAATTTGCCACCGTCCGGACTTGTCATTTCCGAGAATAGCGCCCAGACATGCCGAAATCGGGATGTTGATCCCGGCTTTGCCAACACCGAGAATTATTAATGCCCGGTCTTAACAAAGGCGGACAAGATTTAAACAGCTAATTATGGTAATTAGTATATCCCGAACTTCCCAAGTCCGATATTTAAAACATACCTGGATTTGGCAAGTCCGGGAATTATATTTTGTTAATTTTTTAATATTATTTTTACTTTGTTTACGAAAATAAATTACTAAAATACACGCGTAATATATAAATACATCTAATAAAATAATAAATGTCAGTGTTTATTTTTTTTTACAGTAATTGGTCCACAAATTCCTGCCATAATTCGTGCTCAGCTGATGTCCCGTCTTGTGAACCCTGGGTGTCAAGTGAAGTCCACTCGTACTGATGTTCTGGTTCAGGCACCACAGGACCTTCTATCCGAGATGAGATAATCGAGATGCATTCTTGTGAAGCTTGTCGCCACTGATCCACTGTCTGACAGTATTGCTGCATCTCTCGCAGCCAATGAAGCCGTAAATAATAAATAATAAATTTATATGAATAAATTTAATTAAAAAACTCATAAATAAAAAATAAAAAACTAATTTTACCATCATGACCACATTTATTATTTTATTAGTTGTATTTATCTATTACGCGTGTATTTTAGTAATTTATTTTCGTAAACAAACTAAAAATGATATTAAAAAAATTAAAAAAATATAGTTTCCGGACTTGCCAAATTCGGGAATGTTTTAAATATCAGACTTGGGAAGTTCGGGATATACTAATTACCGTTATTAGCCGTTTAAATCTTGTCCGCCTTTGCTAAGACCGGGCATTAATAATTCCCGGTGTTAGCAAAGCCAGGATCAACATCCCGGGTGTGGCATGTCCGGGCGCTATTCTCGAACATGACAAGTCCGGACGGTGACAAATTCAAAAGCACGCGACAATCGTGTGCACAAAAAAAAATTATCCATTTTGTGTTGTGTGCTTTGGGAATTCGTGTCTTACGGAAATAACTCCTAATTGAACTTGGAAACCCTACAGATTCGACTGAATTTATCCTAGAAAACGTTTGAGTCGGGCTCGGGAGCATTGCTGGTGAAGCTCTAGATTCCATTGTCAGGTGTTTCTCTGCTCATTCTCTTCTGTTCCTAAATGTCATGAAGATGATAACAAAATTGGGAAGAAATTTCGCCGGCTTACATTCGAGCACATCAAGAGAATGCAAATCCCATGTATCTTTCGCTTCTGTCCTCTTTCATATGTATACCTCTGCCTGTACTCAAACCCCTAGCAGCATGTCCGTGACAGATTTATTGATTCAAAAACACAACTTCTCACCGAAAATAGCTTCGCAAGTCGCTACCGTTTTGCTTACCAAAAAAAAAAGTCGCTACAGTTGTAAGTCGATTTAGGAACCCGGAGAAGTCTAATCCTATACTGGCATTCCTCAAAGAAAGTGGTTTTTCTATCACCCAAATGGAGAGAATCGTGAAATCTATGCCTGAATTGCTCTCTGCTAATCTGGAGAAAATCATAAAACCCAAGATAAAATTGTTCCAGGAATTGGGCATGTCCTCTGAAGACATTGCTAAGGTAATTTCCAGTGATCCCGCAATTTTGCATTCAAGTTTGAATAATAAAATCATACCCTCATTGTCTGTGCTGAATCGGTTGTTTGGGCCCAATTATGATTTGAAGAAGTGTTTAAAGACATTTCGTTGGTTGGTGACTGCAAATTTAGAGAGTGTATTGGTGCCTAATATTGAATTCTTGAAGAGTTGTGGGATATCCATGGAGCATATTTTGAAAGTTGTGTATAATCACCCAACACTTCTCTGTAAAAAGCCAGAGATTTTAAGAGAATCCGTAAAAAAGGCTGATGAATTGGGTGTGAATCGAAAATGTGTAACGTTTGTTTATGCTGTTCGAGTGGTTGCTTCAACAAGCAAGGAGAATTGGGAACTCAAGTTGCAAGCTTTACGGAATCTTGGTTTTTCAGATAGTGACATATTGACCATGTTCAGGTGGTCCCCATATATTTTTGGCCTTTCAGTAGAGATGGTGAAGAAGACAATAAAGCTTCTTCTTGAAACAGGGAGATTCAATCTTTCTGATATTGCTAAGAGGCCAACCTCTCTTTGTAGCAGCATCAAAAGGAGGTACGAACCGAGGCTCCGAGTTTTAGGACTTCTGGAAAGCAAGAATCTCATGAAAAGTTGGCCTACTCTTAAGAAAATTCAAACGCTCACAGATGATGAATTCTTTGAGAAATTTGTTATCCCTTACCAGCATGAACTTGGCGAAGCCTACTTTCCAACTAATTCAATCAGGGAGAAAAACTCCAACCGTTTGCTGGATTGTGATGAAGCGTTGGTCATTGAACAATCTATCAACAAGTGATGGGTAGCAGCCTTTAATTAGTGGTGCTATGTTGCCTGCTGACTGAATAACAATCAGGTACCTTTTTTTTTCTTTCATTTGTTTGGTTAGAGACGAAATGTGGCTTTGTTGTTAAGCTGTTGTTGGGATGTTCTCAAAGCTTGTTCTGCTGCAAAACTTGTTAATGGAAGTATTTGCTGCTGTTGCTCGTATTGTATAAGCCGGAACAAATGGGAACCTAGTCGTTGCTTGTGGGGATACTTTTAGGCAATGTTCTATATCGCGGCCTTAGCTCTGCGCGCATAGGTGGCCTAGGGGGCGATCAACGCCTATGCGCACTTTTGGAACGGTGTTAGCTCCATGTTTCTTCCGACCCACATCACTGTTCTAGTAAGGCGATCTGAGTGGCCGCCTAAGTTCTAGATAATGCCCGCTCACAGCTTTCTCGAGAACACTATACTATACATACATGTTTGTAAATTGATCACATGGTTATCCTTTTTTTACTGTTCAACGCTGCCACAACACTTTCTAGATTCCTATGTGATGATTTCCATTTCTCCATCCTCATCGACTTTGTGTGGTGATGAAGCAAGAATATATTCCACCACCACCCTCGCACGCGTTCCTCTCCTCTGTATATCTATAAGCAATGCCATGTCTCTTTAGTTGTTCGTTGTCTCGTCTTCCTCATCATCATCTCAAACCAAATGGCTGCCAAGACTCCACACCAACTGGGAAAGCCTGTGGAATTCAAAGTAAGTCTGCAATGCATTCATTTCTATCATGTTCCACTCTGAACTGCTGCAGAACATCCAACCAATCTAATCTCTATGTATCTGTCTGTGCAGCAGGGGGATGAGAAGGGTGAAATGAGAATCCCACCAAAAGATCTCAACATCGTCTGGGGTGGAGACAGCCGATACTGGACTATTCCAGAAAACGAGTGAGTGAGATTTTAATTTCTGATTCCATACAACAATATGTATAGCACAAGGACTATTCCCTCTTGTTTGCAGGAACCTTCCTGCTGAATTGAATCAAGTGTATTGGCTGGAGATGACGGGCTGTGTCGATAAAACTGATCCCACCAAGGCGTACGAAGTCCGTTTCCACATCGAGGTCAGCCTGGATGCATTCGGATGGGTCCCCGCCAACCCTCTTTACGTTATGGTCAAGAGGGGAAAGAATGGGAAATTCGCCTGGAGAAAGTTCCCTCTGGATCCTAAGGAAAAGATGGAATACGATCTCATCGGAAGATTGGGAGCAAGGGCTGAAGCGGCGGAACTCCGGCAGGGTTCCGATGAGGAGGGCAAGGTTTACTTTGGACTGTACGAAGTGTGGAGCGGAAAGTGGAAGGGAGGGCTCAAGATTGACGTGTTCATAAGAGAATCGACGGAACGGTGACGGGAGTCCGTCCCGTGCTTGCTTTATTGACCGTTAATATCATTGCAACGCAAAAATGTGAGGATTCGAAACCCACCACCATTAGCTATGAACATAGTCACGGTTGTAGAGCGAAAATTTGGGTAAAAAAAGCACACTAATATACTTGGTAATATATCATAGGATATGGAGTAATCACATAATTAATGATTATCTAATAATATATTGTCCTTTACTTTTCTTTTACTTTTTCTTCTCATATTTTCCTTCATCTTATCATTTTCTCTATGTACATGCCGTTGCACCATTCATTTTTTTTTATAGGTGCCGTTGCACCATTCATTGAGCCTCCATCTCCTGCCCACTCCAAATTCTCTCACTTCAAATCCATTCCGCCACGTTCTAGTAGGGCATTAAGTGGCAGGTATGTGTTATTTTTAAGACATACGTGGGCCTATTGATATATTTGATGAAATGGCACCGCGTGACAGAGTGAGTTTGGAGTGGTGCAATTTGGAGTGGTATATATTATTTTTTCCAAAAATGCACTGCCTCTGACTTCATTTATTATCATTATTTTTTTTACAAGAGATGAATTTTCATTAATTGTGATTATTTACATATTTACATGCATACCTTGGCCCAAGACTTCTAGGCTCCATTTAGTAGAAAAGATAATTGGATATACAGGTATATGATTTAATGAGATTTGATAATTTATCATGTGTTTAGTATGCAGGATTACATATAATTTATGGGTTTAGCATATAGTGGAATTTTAAAATTCGGTGTTTATTTGACATGATAATTTGATGTGAGAATTTTGAAATTTACGTGAATTTACAAAGTTGTCCTTTATTTTGATTAAAATATTTAATTTAAAATAAAAAAAATAAAAAATTTAGATATTTTCATTATTTTTTTTATCGAACTCGCAGAAAGGCATGTTCATGTTTCTATTAAATTTTGAATGCCCGAATCTAATAACTATCGGATATCAGTTATTTTTTAGGTTTGAACGAAATTAAGAATATATTATTAAAAAATTTTAGAAAAAAATATTCTATATTATTAAAAAAGAAAAAAAATCAAAATAAAAATTTATTTTCCATTATTTTTTGTATAATTTTTCGGCACTTAAAATTAAAATTTATTATATTTTATAATTTTTTATAATTTTATAAACGAATGACAAATTAGTAATATAACCAAAAAAAATCTAATTATTCCCCTAATGTCATATGTTTAAAAAAGAAATATTATCCATCAAAATTCACCTATTTCCCGGGTCAACCTAGTTAACCCGTGAAAATTTTTCCTAACCTATCACTGTTAGTACACAGTTCCTGCACTCCATATTCCTCATCCTGATGTTTACCACTTATTTTTTAGATTAATTTTTTCATTCTCCTTTTTTCCAGATTATTTCAAAATGAGTGTTTTAAAACTCTACTTCTCTTAACCCAAGTGGGTTGTCCCAGTGGTGGATGACCTAAATCCCACAATTAGGGATTCAGGTTCGAATCCCACTAAGGACAAAACAACTCATTTGGGCCACGGCCTAGGGCTTTGGCCCTAGTTCAACCAGTTCGTTCGTGGGGATCGCCGTGTATGAACTCCTATGGGATTAGGAATGTCCGAATGACTTGGATACCCATAGGTTATTAAAAAAAACTATACTTCTCCTTTTTTAAGTCAGATTCTCATTTTTTGAGAATAAAGGAGGTTACTTTTTGTCCACTTCTATTTCTAATGGTAATTTTGTAAATAATTAAATAATTCACCTTCCACTTCTAAAGCAGAAGGAGATTTTACTTATTTTTTTCAAAGGTTTTGCAAACACTCTAAAAGTTCCAAAAGAAAAGGAGAATGAAAATGAAATGGAGAAATAAAAGTAAAAATCAAGTAGAGATATAAAACAAGCACTAAATACATGATATAGTGGGATGATTTCACAAAATTTACTATATTCTGACTACTAAACGGGACTCTAGGTCATACAATGCAATGTTTCCCTACTGCACTACTGTCTACACTAATCATCAAATCCAGTATACAAGCCTATTTTGTTTTTGACCAAACCTAATATCCAAGCACATTTTATTTAGATTTCAAGTTGAGTTGTATTGCTCAACTAAGGGCGGACCTACACTGAGACGGGCCCGGATTACAGTCCGGGACCGATTGTAGGCCTGCCCCCAAAATTTTTTTGGGAGGGGGGCATGCTTTGATTTTTTGTAAAATCAAGTAAAAAATTTGACCAATGAGATTTGAACTCGCACGGACAAAATGAATGGAGAGGTCATTTACCAGCTAGACTATTAACAATTTGTGACTGGTTTAGGATTGAAAAATAATTTAACATATATTAAAATCATAATTTCTATTAAAATAATAATTAATATTATCTCGGTTTCGTCGTCGAAAAAATTAAATCCTAAATCTTAAAAACTCTAAATACAAAATTTTGTTAAAAATTAATAATCAATATTACACCGGCTTCGCCGTCGATAAAGTAAAACCCTAAACTATAAAACTTAAACCCTATAAATCCTATTAAAAATCGGTAATAAATATCACGATAACTTTACTTAATATTAAATCATATTTTAAAATGATAAATAATATTATGGCGGCTTCGCCGCCATAAAAAAAATTCTGAACTCTAAATCATATAAACCCTAAAGGCTAAACTCTATTAAAAATGATAATCAATTTTACGGCGACATATAAATTTTTAGGCAATCAATTTTATGCCAGTGTAAATCAAATTTTTAGGAGCATGTAATAGTTGTCACACTTGAATATCACTATAGAGTTGAGAAGTTATCGTGTTTGTATTTTTACTGAGAAGTTTTATCGAAATTATTTTTGTTAAATGAGTTACTATTTGATAACTCAATACTTCTTAATGAAAGATTTTAGCCACACTTAAATATCTCGAATTTCATTGTTGGAACAAATATATCAGTCGATTAACAAGATGCGACTATATGTGGTAAACACGATAATTCAATCGAACCCTAAACTATTAACACTAAACAATAACAGTCACTTTTATACACTTTATAATTCATATTTGTGGCACATAATCCATCACTTTTATACACTTTAAATTGGGGAAAATGTTTATTTAAACCGTGAGATGCACAATGTATGATTGATTAGTATTCAAGTCAAGTTGTTCTTACGAAAAATGTAATGGAGTTTTTTTTGTTTCCAATCTACTTGAAAATACTATCTCCAATCCCACAAATGTCTTACCACCCGCTAAAAACTAATATATCCACACATATATTTGTCCACTCATACTCACTTAGTGTGACAGAATTTTGTCATATATTTTAGCCATTTTTTAATATCCCGAATAGCATTGCCGGAACAAGCACATCAGTCGAGCAACAAGGTGCGACTATACGTGGTAAATCGGATAACGCGGTCGGATCCTAAACTATTAACACAAAACCATCACAATCTGTTAATTACTATTAAATTCATAATTGTGGCATATATAATTCATCACTTTTACATACTTTAAATTTGTTGTAACGCCTATCTAAACCTTGAGACGTACAATGTATGATCGATTCGTATACAAGTCAAGTTGCTCTTATAAGGAATGTAATGAAGTTTTTTATTTCTAATCTACTTAAAAATATTGTCTCCAATCTCATAAGTGTCTGAGCATCCGCACAAAATTAATGTATCCACACGCATGTTTGTCCACTCACTTAGCGTGACAAGTAGAGTAATTAGAGTTTTGTCAGTTATTTTAGCAATTCTTGAATATCCCGAATAACATTGTCGGAACAAGCACATCAGTCAAGTAACAGGGATTGACTTTACGAGGCAAATCCGGATAACGCAATCAGACCCTTAACTATAGTGATTTTTCCAATATGCATTGCGCTACTATTGATGAGATTCTATTTGGAGCTCATTTTGCACATCATTTCATATCATTTTATGCATCTAACACCTATATTATGGACTAAATTGCTTTCATTTGTGCTAGATTGGAGAAAGAGACCCTAAGATCAACACTTTGGTGCAATGTGCCTCTTTTTATGCATATTATGGCATAATTCGGATATGATGTACTCAAGGTACTTGGACGGGCCAAATGGACGCGTAGTGGGCTGATCAGAGCCTCGGGGCAAACTTATGAATTAATATCCAACCCAAGCCTCTTTTTTGCCAGCAAGAAGCCATCTTCGGCCCAAGTCCAACCCACCAACCGAGTGTTGCACTAAACAAATGTTTAGGTGGGAAAAAATCAAATGTTTAAGTGTTTAAACAAAGGGTATTCTCGTCTTTAACAGGAGAGAACACTCCATTTGGGGAAAAGGTTAAATCTCATTCGACTTCATCAGTGAAGATATTCATTCCTCTTGAGGACAAATCCGACGATTAGGTGAAGCTAAGGAGTGGAGCATAGGATTCATGGGAAGGATTAAGGCCTCGGCTTGTCACCTTTGAGCAGGGGGACCTTAATTTCTTTCTCTTACACTTGTATCATGGCTTTGTCGTTGGTTAACATTGTATGCATTCGAGCTCATACCTCCAGTATGAGCTAAACTCATTCGGCTTGAGGCTCGATTGAGCCTCAACTATGTAACACTATTATGTTTTGTTCGTGTAATTAAGGTTCTTGTTTCGTTCCATTTCACATGAATGTGTTTAAGCTTGTTGTGAATGGGAAGTTGAGGTTCCCTTGCATGTTCGGTCTCATTTGCTAATTCTCGTACCGATAGATGTCCTAAAGCACGGTTCATGGAGTGACAGACTGGACATGTGTGACTACCTTCTGTTAGTATGAGTTCTTGCCTTAGCTTAGGTTAGATCTTGCATGCTTCTCATTTATTTAGAAAACCTTACCTCGATAACTCGATCACAAGGGCTTGGTTAGACTCTAAAGTCTAAACACATGATCATCATTATTTTTGGGATTCACCCTTAACTCTTGATTCCACAATAGGAGTAGTTAAACTTATGGGCACAATGTCGCCTCTTTGAGGTTTAGAGTAGCTATGTGATTTGCCCATGAGTCGTAGTTGCATTTGAGTCTTGTGGTATGAACGAACAAGTAGTCCTTGATGCACGAATGAACATGAGTGTTGCAGTAGTGAGACAATACACCTTGCCTTGAGCCATTCTCCATCCATTGTCCTATTTTTAATCTTCATTTCATCCATTGTGTTAGCTAATTGTTGAATGCAAGTGACAGTTAGCAACTTTAGTTGGTATTTCTTTAGCTTAAGTTACAATCTAGTCCCATTTATTTCCAAGTTGCAGTCTAAACAATCAAATTAAGCTCGGTTACTCTGAACGTGTTTGAAGCAAGACATGCTAAGGCCCTACTCCTTTGTAAGATGACCCTTGCTTGCCAAGGTTGTATTACTTGTACGACTGCGAATACTTGCGCAATTGCATGACGTATATTCGTCCCATCAACTATATATGATGAATTCGGATACCTCAGTTGGGCCCTAAACTATAGGGATTTTTTCCTAATGCATTAACACAATGCATTTTTTCATAGATTGCATGTGTATTCTTTTCATGATCTGTGCAAATTTGCGTCTTTTTCACTAACTGAGCAAGTCTTTTCATATTCTGTTGTGATGTTGAACAGCTGGATAACACGTCCAAGATGCAATTATTATAATTACAGTCCCAATAAATATATGCAACAACAACAAAAAATCTACTCATTCACAACAAAGTTCCCACCAGAATAAAGCACACCAACAGTTATCTTCTATGCAATTACCTTTATCCCGGAAAATAAACCAACAACCTTCTACCAATTAACCCCCCACTTTTACAAGCAAAGTGGTGCTGATGTGTCTTCCGAGATAAAGTGATAGTGTGCAATTGTGGAAAAAAGTGAAGACATTAAGGGCCAGATTATGGTGTTTGGTACTCCTACAATTAGTAAATGTTCTGCAAATCCTGTGAAGTAGTGCTGGTGTATCAGCCAAGATAAAGAGAGAGTTGAGAATCTTCCTCGAAGTGGAGGGGAAGAATCTTCATAATAGTATATAGCAAATGAAGTGTCGACAAAGGGATTTATTCGTATCCCGATAGTACATAGTAGCTTATAATTTAGTTAATTTCACTTTGTATTTTGTAAAATCTTAATTATAAAACATTAAAATTTCATTACATACGAGATGAGCATAATAGTCTAGTCGGAACGAACACACTTCAATTGAAATGATCGTGACCCTACGTGGTTAACCTGTCGAACCATTCGTGCTCCAGTTATCCGTTAATAAACGCAACATCGGTTGTTCTACTATGTGTGATGGAAAAAGCGCGACTATACGTGTTGATATCAGATACCGCAGTCGGCCCTAAACCATGAGGATTTTGTATCCAATTTACATAGCACGAATATTAGTTCCACCTCGATTATACATGATACTTGGATATAATTTACGAGCCGTAGTCCTCAAATTCCGGTTTATTTCCTAAAGAGATATGTCTGATGCTGCATTAAATCAAAGACTACGCGTGTCTTCAAAGTTACGTCATTTCATGCACAATGAATGGAAAACAGCCGAATATGACGTCCTCGACGCAACTAATTACCCTTCAAATAGATGCAACAACGACACGAAATCCATCCTCATCCACAACATGATTGCCAATAGAGTTTCCTTCTCCGATTCCATCCCCAACTCTGCCAGAATAAATTTAAGTTGTGCTGGTGTGTCTTCAGGGATAAAGAGAACCAACATCTCTGTACATTATCTTCTGTTTATGGGCTACCTGTTCAGCCTTCGAGAGCTGCCCTATACATGTTGGTGTGTCTTTTGGGATAAAGAGAGTTGCCCACCTTGTATTCCTTTATGCGTATCACATGTACCGACATCACTTTCTTCTCTGGTTCCGTCTCAACCAGAATAAGGGTGCCGGTGTGTCTTCTGGGATAAAGAGAGTTGTTTGTATAGTTCCTAGATAAAGAGAGTTGTTCCGTCGATTATTAGTATAGTTCTTTGTGTTATTTACCAATGTATGAAGCATCTCTTTTAATTTCTTTGTGATGATATTTGTAACTAAATGTTAACTTTATATTATGAATAAAATTGATGAAATAATTGATATGATGTAATTTATTTTAATTTTTATTTTTTGTTTACGACATTCAGTTCAATAATATCCAATCAAATCATCAAATTCAGAACTCAGATGTTCAATCGTTTCTAACCCGAATTCACGAGTTGAAATAAGTACAACAGTCAGTGGGGATCGTATGCAGTATACATGGAGAACAACACTTCCACGAATCGTTGTACGAGACAGATGGGTTACAGAGCGACATATATATAATATAAATACGTAGAATCAAGTAGTCGGTTACTCAACCAAGTACGGTAATCACGACTCCAAGGTTTCGGGTGACCGAACGTAGGTCGCAGCCTGTATTCTTGACCGCAAATCGACTGAATCAAAGAATAAACATTCGGATCATGAAATTGAAATTCTCACACAAAAATGCATGACCCGTATCGTGAACTAAATAATCTTGTCCATAAATCAGTTAGAATTCAGAATCAAACGCACATTCAAAAGTGGAACACGGATTAGATCTACTCTATTCACGCTGTGCCTGTTAATGTTCACTGTCTCTCGCTCTTTTAGAATGTGTTTCCGAAAAATTTGAGCTTCGAATGGAGAAGAACAGAAGAAAAATATTGATTTTTATTTTTCGGCGACCGTGTTCCCGTTACGGTGATTGAGATTGACGAGAATTAGTGTAATTACGTTTTTTTATAGGTAAATGGGAAAAATACTCCCTCTCCTCCACAGTATCCGAGAATTTTTTACATTCCCGACTAATCTAGGGGGCCTGCACCCAGCCCAAAAGCTCCTATGGTTAGTTGGCGGTTTAGTATCACCGTTTATTATGGTAAACTTAAATATATTTAATTTTTAATTTATTTTAAAAAATGGAGTTTATGTTTATAATTTCCATTTTTTAAAAGTTGTTTTTTCAAAAACAATTACTTTTGCGCCCATACAAAAATTGGTGTAAATTTATTAGTGGCGTATAATTAAATGAGTTGAGTAATCCATAACTCACGCCTTACCGTTGTCTTGAGAAAGATTATTTTTTGTCTTGTGAAAGAATCATCTGGGCTTCTTTCTACCTGGTGACGCAAAACCCCTCCCTCTCAATAACCATATCCGATTTGAGTTTTTTTTCTCTCTATTAGGAACCGGATTCATTAAACTATACCCAGAAGGGAAGGCAGTCTGCTCTGATTGAAGATCTGATTGACTTTAAGGTGCACTCGATAAGTGTTTCCAATCAGAAAGGGCATATATTGCGAGGTCCTTTTGACCGGAGATGGCGGTATTGTTGGAAGATATAGTGAAGTCTGTGGAGCAGCTGTTGAAGCTTATCAGCAGGAGGACACAAGAACAGTCTTTCGTGGACCCAACGCTGGACCCGGTTCTCCTTGTGCCAGGAATCGCAGGTTCCATTCTAAACGCAGTTAACAGTAAAACCGGTAAAACGGAGCGCGTTTGGGTTAGGATACTTGGGGCTGATCAGGAGTTCAAGGATAAGCTATGGTCTCGCTTTGATTCTGCCACAGGTCAGACTTGGACACTTTACCTGATGGGTTCCTTAGTTGTTACGATTATCAGTGGTTTAGGGTTTTCCAATGATTCTTAGTATTGTCACTTCTTCCCAAGTTTTTGTCAATGTTTGGGGTCTTCGTGTTGCGCAGCTGGAAATCAAAAATTAAAACTTGCAGCTCTTTCCGAGTCTGTTCTCTTTATAACTTAATCCAGGAATATGTTCAGGTGCAATGAGATCGCAAACGGAACTTTTGGTCTTTTCTAAGAAAACTCAGATGCAAAGTTCATTCATACTTACTCCGAAATTTGCTCCAAGACTAAAACATTATTCAATTGTTTTATAAATAATAGAGTATCGGCAACGATCTTATTCAGGAGAGCATACGTGATAAGTGCATTAATTGCTTTATTTATATGTTTTCTTTATCCTCTTTTGCACGTTCAATGTTAGTCTCTCACCGTATATGCCCAGTTGTGAAGTCATTCATATCAGGTATTATCTGTTTGTGTGTGAGGTCATTCTCAAAAGTCAAATCTCAGTCGAGTGCATGAAACAGGTACAACTCTTTCCTTGGATGCTGACACACATATCGAGGTTCCCCAAGATAGATATGGCCTCTATGCAATTGACAAATTGGATCCCGATATGGTGAGTTTATCTCCTGAGTTCTGGTTATCCTGTTTTGCTAGTTCTAATCTTCTTGTCAAGTAGCTCATTGTACTAGTAGTATCTTAAGATTTTATGTACTTTCGAAATGCTCTACTCTGTCGCTATACTCTCACCATAAATCCTTTTCCTGGATCCATTGGCAGGTTCTTGGTGGTGACTGTGTATACTATTTCCATGACATGATAGTCGAATTTATCAAATGGGGTTATCAAGAGGGGACAACACTATTTGGGTTTGGATATGATTTCCGTCAAAGCAATCGGTAACTGTCAATAAGTTTGTGAGATTAGTTTCAGTTTCTTATTTTCTTGTGAAATAATGGAAGTAGCCTTCCGCTATACATCTCGGTGCTGTTTCTTGCTACTGGAAAACATAATATATATTTAAGTTTGGCAAAGGCTCTCTGTAATATTGGTCCACATGCACTTAAAAGTATATCAGGCTCATGACTCATGAGTCATGAGGCTAGTAAGGAGGCTATTTCCTGTATTGATGGCTAAAAATGCTATCTTTAACATACCTAAGCTGCCATGCCATGCCATGAGAAAGTCTTTTTACCTTTATAGTTAATCCCATTAGTATTACCTGCCTGCTGCTGTTAGATATCGCAGATCTCAATTGCTGATCTTGCAGCGCATCATTGTGATTTTATACTAGTTTTTGTCGGCCCATTGATCTTTGATATTAATAATATAATACATAGTTCCTACCGTAGGATATTTGGTTATTAATAATGTATATGACCAGTAACATATCGACTTTCCTGTTGATACGTAACATATTTGCTTGATGTTCCTCTTGTTTTGTAATGCTCTTCCTTTTGCCCAGATTTCAGGTTACACTGGATCGCCTGGCATCTAAACTTGAGTCAATATATGCTACATCTGGCGGAAGAAAAATAAACATAATAAGCCATTCTATGGGTGGTCTTCTGATGAAATGTTTTATGACCCTGCATAGTAATGTAATACTATCACTCTTAACTTGCTTGAATTTTGTTTTCAAGTTGTCTTCTCGTTTGTTTTGCCATGTATTTCAGTTTTCAGTTTCACTTATCCTTGTTACACTAATTGATTGATTTCTAGATCTTTGAAAAGTATGTGAAAAGCTGGATTGCAATTGCTGCACCATTTCAGGGTATGAAATTTAGCCCACTTGTTTTGGTCGTGTTGGAACTTTTCTTTTTCCCAAGTATATCAAGTTAAAAAGCAAAATCCTTACAATTTTAGTAGGCTTAAAGCTGACTAACCTTGTAATGCCAATTTTTCCTACTCAAGAGGATGAACTATTCCTTTCCTTCATAAATCAAGTGTGTAATTTTGCTTTAGTCTTTGGTCTTCCACGTAGGACCATCAGCTTCCGGGTTATATAATATAATAAGATAGAATGCGAGAAAGTATGAGCTGCCATCAATTGTGGAAGCTTTTCAATCGACACTAAAAACTTTATCATATTGCCGATCACATTACATTGGTTTTTTTCTTAAAATAAACGAGTCATAAATCTTGATCAAGTGTTGATATCTCTTTCGTTTTCTTTGTTTATCACAACGAATCTTTGTTGTAAAAGAAATTATATCTGTTTTGGAACTTCAACAGGTGCCCCTGGATATATAACCTCCGCCTTGTTGAATGGAGCGTCATTTGTTGAAGGTTGGAAAGAGAACTTTTTTATCAGAAAATGGAGCATGCACCAAATGGTATGAAGCCAATCATAGTACTCATTAAATACTATTTGCTTGCTTGAATGTCTGGGTTGGCCACCCGTTCATCAATCTTTGATTTGCAACTTCATTGCTGCCATTATTTAATTGACCTAACCGATCATTACCAAGTTTACTTCGTGCTCCGTCAGAGGTTTAGCTTGTACTTGTGTATTGTGGCTGTATTTGTTCTCTTACAAAAAAATAGAACCGATTCATGTTTATTGACAGGTTATATTTTTTATTGATTGAAACCCGTGAGTGTCTGCAATTTCATGTCTAAGTACTGCCGTAATGTGAATGAGCCGACTTTTATACATGTTTTAAGCTGTTCTTGTCCTTTATTTTCTCTGTGGCATTAATTTATTTGTATGTTTCAGCTGATTGAGTGCCCATCTATATATGAACTAATGGCCTGCTTAGAGCACAACTGGGAGCACCCCCCACTTCTTGAAATATGGAGAAATAAATGTGATAGCAACGGGAGCTCCAGCGTAATGCTAGAGTCCTATCCTCCAGTTGAAGCAATACCGATTTTTGTAGAAGCTCTTTCTGTGAACAAGGTGAGCTACAACTATCATTACAGTCACATGATTTAAGCAGGGGACCAATTGAATCCTCTCTATTTGATACGTTATTGAGTGCTGTGTTTTGCTGATTTGTGAATTGTAATGTCGATTGCCAATAAAAGGCTGATCGGCCTCATTGGCTTCTCATTCCCTAATAGGTATTAGTCAGTAAATAGTGAGATCGTCCATCCTTTATCGATTATATCTGGCTTGATGCTTCATATATTAATCGTGATTCGCGAGGCATGCAGTCTTAGTTCCTTTGAAGTATGTTTGATTGATATAGGTATTTATGGATAAACAATTGTAACCGGTGTTGCAGGTCAGTTTTGCAGGTGATGATATTTCGTTACCATTCAACATGGATATATTGAAGTGGGCTAACGAGACGCGCAAGTTACTGAGCTCTGCTGTGGTTCCAGATCAAATTAAATTCTACAACATTTATGGCACAAACAATGATACTGCCCACTCTGTTTGGTATAATTCTCCTTTTCAAATCAGAAGCATAGTTCAGCCTTCTCAAAGACCTAATGTGTGATCCAGCCTTCTTCTCATGAGATTCTATTTTACAGTTATGGAAGTAAGGATTCACCCGTCTCAGATTTGAAACAACTACCCACACTCCAGGTATAATCTTAGAAGAACCATGCAAAAAAAAAAAAAAAATTAGAAGAACCATGCCATTATATAAATTTCCTTGCTGGTTCAAATTTTGTATTAGTAGGATAGCTTATTTTGTATTGTCTTATGCAATTTTATGATCTTCCTGAAGATCTCTCTCTAACTTTCATCTTACAGGGAAAATACATATATGTCGATGGGGATGGAACTGTTCCAGTGGAATCTGCTGAAGTATGTTCGTTTATTTGTATATTATATACACTTCTACTACGAGTGCTAGCTCCATATTCCAACAATACATTGCTGACAGTTTCTTGAACTGTATATTTTTCTCGGGAATCTAATATAAGCTGCAACTAACTGTTTGCTTTCTCCATGTCTGCAGGCCGATGGCCTGCGCGCAGAAGCACGGGTTGGTGTACCGGGTGACCACCGTGGAATACTTTGTGATCGTCACGTGTTCCGAATTCTAAAGCACTGGTTGAAGGCAGATCATGATCCTTTCTACAATCCGGTAAACGATTATGTCATTCTACCCACTACTTTTGAAGTCGAAACACTTCAAGCGAAAGGTTTGCAAGTCACCACTCTGAGAGAGGAGTGGGAAATCATTGGGGAATGCCAAGAAAATATGGCAGAGGAGAAACAGCAGCCTATTGTGGGTTCAATTGCGGTCCGTCATGTCGACAGTAATAACAGCGTGCAGGAAGAGGCTCATGCTACTCTCCGGGTCGAACCTCGAAAGGATGGAAATAAGCATGTGGAGCTGAATGCTGTTTCAATCTCAGCAAGTGCATAAAAGTGTATTTGGTCAATACCAAATGGAGATTGCTTTTGATTTACTCATCTGTGCATATAAATAGCTATTGTGAATACGTGCTATCACAATACATTAATCTGTAAATATTAAGGGCCTGCCACTAGGTTTGGCAATGCTGAATCCTGTATCTGTAACATGTTGTACCTGTGAACTTCAGATGCTGCTTTATTATGTATAAAATACAGTGCTCGAGAAAGTTTTGGGTGGTTAGGAGCTGCCCAATGCTTAGCGGTCTAAGCGATTCAGACAGAGTGAAATCGACCATTCAGCACCTAGAACAAAGATAAAATCAGATTGAAACATTTGAGAAATTAGTATACCATCATTAAGCCGTGTATCCCATTCCTATGAAAATTTCTATATGGAAAATGCTGTGTACTACATGTGACGAATTTTTAAACCGATTTGGTACGAAATGACGAAATTAACCATGGGTTTGACGTATTTCTATGCTAGGTGGGAGGGTATTTTCGTCAATTTGCAATGTTTCGGTTTAAAAATTCGATTTCCAGTGTGGACGCCTAGCAATACTCTTTCTATATTTACAGTACAAAGAAAGATTCCGACTACAAAACTGCACTGCCTTAGGAAACATACAAGGCATAATAAGTAATGGGTAAAACTATAAGGCGTCAGAACAATAGATGCAGTACTGATTAAGAAGCCAATAGACAAGGCTCCCAGGCCTCGGAATCACAGAAGCAGTTATGCTGTTCCAGAAATGAAAAGTAAATGACTGGTTCAAAAGTTTGTTGAAGATGGCATCCTGATCAAGTTGCTCGGTGCCGTTTTCTGGTTCTGCGAAGAATCTGTTGAGAATAAATTAGAAACTACGGATGCATCAAGTCACATTAGGCAATTAAACTAGCCACAGATACCTTGAAATAGTACCGCGACGGATGGGAAAAAAAACATGAAATGGTTGCAGCTTGAGCTCCACATTCATGTCAGAAATAGATTTATTGCTTGTAAATGTTCTTGCCGCTCGGGTCACAAGGTCAGCTCCATTCCACCGCAACTGAGTATCATCATATGATGCATAGAACTCCGATAAGCACTCCAGTATGAAAGGACTGCAAACAAAAGTACATTTTTTTAATTCCCTAAGCATTATTCGACACTATATAAGATGCACGTCATGCAAATTGCTGTAAGTGAGAACATACATGCTTTATGCTCCAGCTGAGAATTATTATGCATCTTTAAGCTACAATAATATCACTGTAGAAATTCGTAATAAACCTATTCAATCACTCACATCCTAAATCAGTTAGATTCATTTTATGATTTTACCCAATTCAAGCGCTCAATGTCAGTAGTTAATTCTCATCATCACAACGTATGCCGCGAGGATGTACCTTGAGAGGCTACTTCCTTGACATTCTACATAAAATTTCATATAAAGAGGAGACTTTTTGTGTACTTCATCCAGGAAATGCACTTGAGGCACTCAATCCACAGGATCATCCTTTTATTTTATGCATGTTTTCTCTAATGCTGATGAAAAATGATCATTCAGAAAATCTACACAGATTGACAGAAAACGATGCAATAATGTTAGAAGTTTCAAATCGTACAACTTTGATGAAAGCAACAACCAGATGTTGATCATATCTCTTAGAACAAGCTCGTGCGTGGAGAAAAAAAAAACTCCATCTATATCACAGCAACGTTGCAACCCAGGCATTGGTTCAAAGGTTCGATTCCGCATTACTTGAATAAACAGAGGAAAATTTTCCAAATATTGATAAAATTCTGAAGTACCTGTGCTTTCTAAATGACATCACTGCTCCATTCAAAGTTTCTCCATCAAGCTCGTCCTCATACCCAATTGAATTATTTAGTGTAGATAGTGGCTTTAGCACTATCACATCAGAATCCAAATAGGTTCCGCCATAGCTTACAGTAAACGTATTAGGAATTATCTGAACTCACATAGTCAAAGCATGTAAAGATTAAACATGTTCTTCTCATTTCCTACTGGGAATTATAACTTGAGTTTGGCTACTTGTAAAAATGATTTTAGAAAGTTCCCTTCTATCCACCAGCCCCCAAAGCATTCGCGTAGATCAAATGAACGGGTGCATCGAAAAGGCCCAAAATATAGACCCTCCACATTCCACAGTATATTAGTACGGCTACTATTAAAAAAAGGTGTGATGATGCCTCTTTGTCCATCATAAACAACAAGTTTAATAAAGACCAATAAACTACTAAATCCCAATATTATTTTTTGAAGAATATCCTACACCCAAAAATTTTGCAAGGTTCCAGACTCACAGGATTGAATAACAAAGGAATTCAGCTTTTAATAAGGTTTATACTAATAACGCACAATATGTACAGCCAATACCTCGTCTAATCGAACCCAATTTGCTTACTTGTAGATAGCCGCAAGTCTGATAAGTTCACTATAGTGAGTAGGATAATGTTTTGTTTCTCTCCATTTATGCCAGACAGAAGCAAATATGTGTGTTGGTGTATCTTTCAGCAGCTCATCGAGATTTGGCATAACAGCAGCTACTTTGTACCTGAGAAAGACAAGAGAAACTTCTGATTGCCTGCAGCCGCTCACTGTTATAATAGTTCAGGCAAAAATACACAAACTAGCAGGTAAGTTTCAAAAATGTATGTAGCCAGACCGTTAAACAGATGATATGGTACGGGCTCCAAGCAATTGGAGTACCGAAAGCAGTTTTCACAATGAATGACTGGTTACACTCCTCCCCGATTATTATTAGTCCAGTGGTTATTGTACCATAGTAAATGTAGGTAGAGAGTTTATGTACATAAAAATGTAACCTTTTCTTCATGGAATGCAATTCAATTACCCAAAAAAAAAAAGTTTCGAAAATGTAATCAGAATAGAAGACACTCTTTCTCAAGAAAGGAAAAGAATTGCGGCCTGAGCAGGTATGCCTGAATACATGAGGAGAAAGAGCGAGAGAGAATATCCATAATGAAAGGCTAGGAATGATAAAGAAAATTACCCATCTCTTACAAACTCCTTGAAATAATTGAGCTCCATTGTTTCGGAGAACACCACCACGCATGCATCGGTGTGATGATATAAAAGGCTCTCCAGCCCTCTCTGATGTCGAACATTAAACGCCCAATCAGGTGAATTCCACACCATGAAGACTCTCATATAACATCTTCTCCTTCTGAAAAATGCATTCATAAAATTCTCAAAGGACAGACGCCAGCCTAACCCCGGGTAGTACCCCCACCTTGTTCCATCTGCATAATAATCATTCTCTGAAACCTCATTACTCTTAGCTATTCTATTATGATCATTATCCAATGTCCTCCTTTCCACCATCTTTACTTCTTTACCTCCAGGGCTGCTCTTTTTGCCTGGTATTTCTGATGCAGATTTTTCCAATGGCCTCTTACTAATAAATGCTGTTCTTTTGAAGTCGTTCATAATACCCTTGAGATACATTTTATCCCCTCTAGTAAGTCCAGTGAATCCTGGTCCATCAGGATCTTGCAATATTGGATTATTCATGGGATTCAAAATCTCAATACTAGACTTAAACATATGATCCCTCCTCATAAAATCAGCTTTTTTGTCGAACCACTTCGCCCAACCTTGTCTCAGCTTTGACTCCTTCATCATCAAAGCATCATCAATCTTCTTCACTTCATTCAGCTTCTTCCTCAATTTCTCATCCACTAGAGTATCATCTGAGGCAAAAAGCTGCTTGGAGTCATCATTCCTGAAGCCCAAATCAGATGCCATTTTGGAACTGAATGGAACATAGTCTTCCCATTCTTCAATAGATCTCCGATTCAATGATCGCCGAACGCCGCCGCTGATAGGATCAAAAAAGTAACTGGACTTTGCGGCGGGATAGTGATTCTGGGCGCCATCGTCCTCTTCTTCTTCCAGTACCACTTCGTCGTCGTTGTTATCATTGTCTAAAGCGGCATCGTCAAGCACGTCGATGCGGTCGTCATTGGAGATGGATTTACCGAAAACGTCTGGATCGAGATCGTCGAGCAGAGGGTCGAAAGCAGGGAGGGAGTCGCGGGGTTGAGAATGAGGTTGTGGGGGATGTAAGCTGAAGAAGGAGAGACAGCTATAAAGGTAAACGATGAAGAGGAGAAGAATCACCGTGAGGATCAATGTGTTCATGGCCCGCCGCAAGAGGGCCCGCCGCCGCGTGCGGTGGTGCGGGAACGTGAGGAAATCGGAAATGATTGTCTGTGCCCTGGAAAGCAAAGATCTAGCCATGGACAGGCGACGGTGAATGGGCAGTCGATGATCGCAAACTTGAATCTTCTTCTTCTTCTATACGAGAACTGTGAAGTCATTGCGTAAGATGAGAGAGCACGTGGTGCAATTGAAATGGAAAGATATCAAAGGCAAATTTTTACTTAGCCACAGTAACTCGCGTATTTTTTGAATTTGTCATAACCCGGACTTGGTAACACCGAGCGTAGAGCCCGGGCTTCCGAAGAACGGGATTTAGTAATCCCGGGCTTCCGAAGAACGGGATTTAGTAATCTCGTTCTTCCGAACACCGAGCGTTATTAATGCGCGTATTAACGTTGTCCGGGCTTGGTAAGGCCGGACGTTTTTTTGGCGCCAATTCGCAAAAATCCCGGCCTTGCGAAGGTCGGGATAATTGATTTTGGCGTCAAAATAATAGATCTCGTTCTTCGCAAGAACGGGATCTTTCCTATTTATATCAAGCCCATTTCTACCTTCCAATACCACAAACAAAAGCAATAGCAAAATA
>JAOYMZ010008103.1:0-22008 GCA_025802335.1 Pinguicula primuliflora
CAATTTTAGTTGACATAGCCGGAATCATAATTTTGTGGACCATTGTGGACACAAGCATTGTGGATACTAGAAAAACTGTATATATATATATATATATATATCAATTCGTTAATGAATAGTCAAACTGTACCAAATCTGTATAGGTGCCCGTGCATTCAATAGATCCAATTCTATTAGTTCAAACGATAAACTTTGTAAGATAAAATGTTTGAGAGCTCGTGACATATAGTAGTTGGTGCCATACAAAGCCCTGTAAAATTATCTGATTTTCCAGAAACGAATATAGCCCCTGAATAAAAAATGGCAAGAAACTAATGAAATACCTGAAGTGGTGTTCCTGTAATTAGAAGCCGGTAGTTAGTATTATAAAGTCTCATTGTCTTGGAGAGAAGAGAATTCTCATTCTTGATCCGATGAGCTTCATCAATGATGATATAACGCCAGCTAAATCGGCGCAAAGCAGCCTTCTCTCTAATAGCCATTTCAAAACTTGTGACACAAACCTCAAACTTGCCAGCGACTAGTAGTTCCTCACGGATGTATGCCTAAAAGATTGTCCAAATATGTTATTGTAAGGAGGGGGGAAAAAGCTGAAAATGCATTTTTGTTGCAGTACACTTACTCTTTCTCCAGGATCCCCGAGAAACTTTATAGTTCGCAAAATTGGACAGAATCTTTTGATTTCATTCATCCAATTGCCAAGTGTGGATTTAGGAGCTACCACCATATGAGGGCCTGTAATCCCTCTGAATTCATGCAAGTAACCCAGTAAAGATATGGTTTGGCAAGTTTTACCAAGCCCCTGAATAACAAACAAGTATGAGAGCAATTCAACCCATGCACTCTTATTGGTTTCGAATAAGCCACCATCCTTACCATTTCATCAGCAAGTATTCCATTAATACCATTATCGTAGAGCCGTATTAGCCAGTTCAAACCAGCAAGTTGGTAATCCCTCATCTTTCCCTGAATACCTGTCAGAAAAAAAAATTCAAGCATAAGTCCTTGTACTTCAAAATACTTGTCGTTCCCTGTTTTTTATTAAAGGAACAAACCATTTAACAGAGAATAGTAGCATGTATTAACAAACGATTTCATAAAGCAAGCTGCCAAATGAGATAAAGAATATTAGTGAAGAAAGAAAACGCAATAAAGGTTGATACCAGACAAAGAATCTTACAAGATGGTTGTGTGACTAGCTTCGTACTTCCTGTGCCAGACAGACCATCTTCCTCCTCTTTAAGATAGTTTTCATCCTCTTCCTCTTCAGTTAACCTTGATGCATGGCGTCCCCTATAAAATAATTTGAAACAAAAGATGATAAAATTATTAAGATTATGATTTTTTTGAAATAACTTGTCCCGAAAAAATGAATACTTTTTTGACATAAATACATAATTGCTTCTATTCACAAATCCTCAGTTGAAAATCAGCTCTCAACCAAGTTGACTTTTACTTCAATTTACAAAATTAAATTCCTCTTGCTGCCAAAATTCCCTAATAGCAAAACATTTGTTTCCAAATGCTACAACTTAACACCCCTTCTAAGAAAAAAAAACCTTCTAAGCTGATCTCGCACCACTCTTACTTCTCTGAGAAAAATTTTGGAGCATAATGTAGTGCTGTGCCCATAAAATATATCAAAATCAATTAGTAATCGAAAATAATTTTCGTGAAATCTTCATGATATAGGATGATGCTGTGTGCAAGATATACATAAATATACTGCAAATTACACAGGAGTGATTTGGATTGTAGGCGTCTATTGCAACATTAAAAGTCTACATAAGCTTAACGAAAGTCCGTGACAAAATTATGAACAGTGAACATAAAATTGCTCGCTAGCACAAGGAAATGGACATATATCAGAGATACCGCTCTGTTCAAACATTAAATATCTAATATGTCAAGTGATTTGCTAGAGTTTTGCAGTGTATTTCAACATATTAATTTAAACCATTTAAATTAACTTTCAGCAAAATTGAGTGTTTTCTTACCAATAATTAAATAAAACACTTAAATTGAGGATGTGGACTACATGGAAACATAACATGGACAATTCAAGGCGCCATTCAGGTATAATATAGTCAATCAGCATTTAGAACATGAAGACGCCAAAAGGGAAGAAAAAATGCAACTTTTACGGTATCTACTGCAAAATATTAACAAACACAGCGGCAGAGTAGCTAGGTGAATGTGAAATAGAAAAATGCTTCAAGTTCTTGCCCATGCATTCATGCAAAGGGGAAGAACAATACTGATGGAAGGGCAATATTACACAAATAGAATGTAACAAGTCGCATTCACCTTCCCTTCGCCTTCTTCTGCAAGGCAGATTGACCCGCTTTTGCAAAATGAGCAAACAACTCTGTCTGCTGCAAGAGATAGTTCAGACGACCTTTTCCTCGGTTGTTCTGTCCAAGATATATGATTTCCAAGTAAAATTACTTATATAACAAATACCACTATGTATACAGGTAAATAATTATTTTCTCCAGATAAAGCACCATGTCAGCATCAATAGCAGAATTTTGAGCTTCAAGTATTTGCTTCTTCCTCTTCTGTATTTCTTTGAGTCTAGCTTGTTCACGTTTAGAAACTTCATTTACAGCTGCATTATTTTCCTGCATTATATAAGAAACTATTAACCACACGACTATGTGAAGGAATGTAAGTTAATTTCGATTATATCCAAACCATAAAATAATAAAAAGTAACTGTTAATTCATTTAGTTACCCATAAAGTAAAGGTTGGCAATCAAAATACATCTTACTGAGCATCCAAAGATCCAAAGTTGGACATAATTTATATTAATCCCACATAATCTTGAAGTTATTTCATAATCTATAATATTGGTGAAATATAATCACAAGCAGCAAATCAATAGTTCTGCTTGACATGTGGATGAGTAGCTCCTAGCGTGTTCACAACGTCATCGCTAGGATGATTTGAGCGATGGAATATATATTTAATATTGGTTCTGGCAATGTTGTTCAAGCAAACACGGCATATTCAATTTTATTCCCTACAACTCCTTTTTCAGATATCTCCCTTTATGAGAAATAATCCTACATCAAATTTGGATGTTACTGAATATGGACCTTCAGGTATGAAAATATCACTTCTCATGATCCTTCTTCTATGATCCCTTTTACGGTTCAGTCACAAATTCTAAAAAGCATTGTGATATATCTATCTAATTTAAGTTCAAACACCATTAAAACTGAAATCTAGCAGTGAATCTCCAAGCAGTATTTCCCTCATAGTGAATCCGGAGACAGAGCGATAAACTAAGCCAATAAATCTTTATCCGACATTAGAACCTTAAAATATAACCAATAACAAACAAAAAAGATTCACTCAACCTTAAAAAAACAGAATAAAATAGAAGAAACAATCACCATATCCATCCCATTGTGCTAGTCCACACCATTTTCAAGCTATTTAATAACCTAACTATTGAAAAGTGAAATGTAACCAGAAGGACGTTCTACTTGACTGTGGATGTTCGATTCTCCACGTGTTTAAAAATGCTATTGCTTCAATGATTACATAACGGAGTGTATCATTATGGGAAGCTGTGCAACATATACGGATGAATCTTCCTTGTGTTATTGAGCCTTGGTTCATTAATGTCCCTTACAAATTTTTTTCACCAATGATAACTGTTAAATAACACCACATCAAACTAAGATGTTATTGGATATGGGACCCCTTCAGATGCGACATTCTATGTTTTCCCTTTCAAGAATGTTTTTTTTTCTGATCCATATCGCAAATCCACATGATGATCTTTCCATCTAATTTTAGATGAGACAGATATACCAACAATCTAGCTACAAATTCCTAAACCTCCAAGAAGCAACTTAGCAGTAAACTGAGCTAACAAATCTTTCTGCCACACTACAAAACTGAGAAACGTACAATCAACCAAAAAGAAAAAAAGAATCTTTTCATCAGCCACTCAAAACAAGTATTGAAGCAGATCACATAAGACATACCAATTCTATAGCCATACCATTATAGTCAACGCGGTAGCCGTATCAATAAACAGAACAAACTAAACCTCCACAGAGTAGAGCCCCAATTTGGGCATACAAACCTCGTCAACGGCTTCCTCGTCATCCACAGCATCATCGCACATTTGCTCCACGCTATCATCAGAAAGATCCTCCTCTCGAGCAACGGCCTCGAGTTCGTCTTCCGATGAACTCTGCATGGCATCCCACTCTTCGTCGCCTCCCGAGGGTTTCGACATCTATAGATTCCTCACAGACGAATTAATTGAAACTGCAAACACGAGATGGAATGTGGGAATTGCTATCAACTGGGATGGCCTATAAATACGCACACCAAAAAAATAAAAATAAAAATAAAAATAAATTTAAAAAATCTTACATCGTCCAAAAGCACAGATGAGATGGATATCTTGTAATTTCCTGAATTTTTCTCGGTGGGATTGTAAAATCAAGTTCATAATTAATGATAACTGGGAAATTGGGAAATATAGGGTACATGCTACAGAATCCTTCTCCAACCCACCAGAAGCAGAATTGGAATTGTACTGAGGTTTGAAAATTGGCAAAAGAGAGAACATTTTTAATTATTTTATTTATTTTGTATTAACTATTAACATAATGTTTCCCGCCATGTACTTGACTTGGGGCTGGCCGCTGCGTGGGTTGTTTCATTAATGGGCTTGACTGGAGGGGAAGCCCAGGCTATTTAAATCCTCTGCTATTATTCAGTGTTTGAAAATGTGGCCGCTCAGCCGTCTGGATGGCTGTCTGGACGGCTGTCTGACCGGTTTTATTGGCCTGGCCACTCTGTTTTTTTGGCCTGTTTGGCCGTGTCGTGCTTTGCGGTTGGGCGCCGCTTAGGATCCCTCCGTCCGCACCGACTTCGCATCCGGACTTCTCAAATAGTGCTCTTATTATATGGTTCTTGCTGCCTTCTGGGTCATATGCGGAGGAAAGAATTCTGCAGGAACTCGACAGTATTAGGCAGAACCATTCAAAATCAGTGTGTGACATCTACACTTTCGATGATGAAATGCACTATCTTCATGTTGCAATTTTTGAGGTCATTAGGTTGTATTCACTAGTGTCACTGGATACGAAGCTCTGTCAGGAAGATGACTTTTGCCTGATGAAGATTTTATTAGTAAGCGTTGGTTCATATTTCAAACATAAGCCATGAGAAGAATTGAAAGCATGCGAATTTAGACCTCAAATAGTAGGAGTGCTCATATTCTTCCGGCCCCTTTATTTTTCGGAGCAATACTATTGATACACACTTTTTAGACACTATTTGTTGACACTATGATGTGTCAGCGAAGACAACAACAACTTTTGTTATTTGTTATTATTCAATTTTTCTGTATTTATAGCTGTGATTGTTGACACATGATGTCAACAAATGATGTCCAAAAAGTGTATATAAATAGCATTTTCTTATTTTTCAACCACTGGGATTGTCGAGGATTTCCAAACATACACTAAAAATATAATCCCTGATTTTAGTGCTTGAGCCGATTCAAAGGCTGAAGTTGATAAAATCCACCTAACAACTCAATATTGTGTATCACAGACTAAGATTTGGACCTTCTCGCCAAGAACCTGAAAGGCGCAAGAAGGAAGTTTCCAGGGAAGACAGGAAGAGAATTTTTCAAATGTGATACGTTCGTTCATTCAGTCATTGTTGCTATACTTATACAAAGTTCAGACCAAAAAAATGAAAAAACCAAAACAGGCCCAAACATTGCGGCCCAATGCACAAGACAAAAAAAACGAACTAAAACTACGTCTTTTGCTGAATTTCAACACACACACCGCAAGATGGAGCGACGGGAGACAATCCCAAGCCCATTTTGGACAATAAATGCTGAAAAGGATGCTGAGGCAACGCCTTGGTGAACAAATCCGCTGGTTGATGAGTTGTTGGAAGATATAGCAAGCGAATGAACCCATCCTTATAATGATCACGAATAAAATGAAAATCCATCTCTATGTGCTTTGTTCTCTCGTGAAAGACTGGATTTTCTACCAAGTGCAACGCTGCCTGATTGTCACAGTGTACAGGTATGGGTGTGATGAGTGGGTACCTTAAGCTCCTGCAAGAGATAAGACAACCATTTTAGTTCACATACAGTGCAGGCGAGGCTTCGATACTCCGCTTCAGCAGATGAGCGAGAGGCCACAGTTTGTTTCTTCATCTTCCAAGATATTGTTGCAGTTCCAAGCTGAATAAGAAATCCAGTTATAGAACGCCCCGTATCAGGACATGATCCCCAATCAGAATCTGAAAAAACTGCCAGTTTGAGATCGTTTTCGCGCGGGAGGAATAATCCTAGCTTTGGACAACCTTTTAAGTATTTCACAACATGAAGTGTCGTGCTCCAATGCGCCTCGTGAGGTGCATTCATGAATTGGCTTAGCTGTTGCGTAGCGTGACTGATATCCGGCCTTGTGAAGTTCAAATAAAGTAGACGACCAACCAGACTACGATACTTAGTCGGATCTGTAATGAGTGGAGATTCATCCTGGGTTGATAATTTGATTCCAGGTGGTAAAGGTGTTGTTGCAGACCTAGCATCTTGGAGGCCAAAATCTGAAATAATATCCAATATGTATCTCCGCTGCGTCACATAGAGTCCCTGCGAAGAGGATAGTAACTCCACACCAAGATAGTACGATGCATCACCCAAGTCCTTTATACTGAATTTATCATCAAGATATTTCTTAACTTGTGTTGCTTCTGCAGGCGAATCCCCTGTGAGCAGCACGTCATCAACATAAACAAGTTAGGCTAAAAAGACCCCAGGTCAATTGAGGATGAACAAACAGTGATCATAGCCTGACTAAACAAAATCATATTCAAAGAGACTGGAAGTAAACTCCTTATTCCACTGCCTGGACGACTGCTTCAATCCATAGATAGACCATTTCAATAAGCAAGCATGACCCGGAGGTGCACTCACATATCCAGGAGGAACTTCCATATAAATCTCTTCGTCCCAATGACCATGCAAGAAAGCGTTATTAATGTCGAGCTACAGGACAACCCAACCTCTCTGAACTGCAACCGTGAGCAGAACACGAACTGTGGTGTGCTTTGCCACTGGAGCAAAACTATCATGGTAATGAACCCCTTCGACTTGATTGTAACCTTTTGCAACCAATCGAGCTTTATAACGAGAAATACTTCCATCCTGGTTTCTCTTGGTCCTATAGACCCACTTGCATCCAATCGTTCGTTTTTTTGGAGGTAATGGCACCAATTGCCAAGTTTGATTATCCTCAAGCGCCTTCAATTCGATCTGCATGGCTTCAACCCATTTCGGATATCATTTAGCATCAGAATAAGAGAAGGTCCTGCATAACTGAATTGGAGAAGAAACACGATGCCACAGATGACAGGTTCGAAACATGGTAATCTGAGTGCCACTTCGGGGCTGACCTAATTCTTCCACTTCGTCTAAGTGGTGGTTGTGCCTCAGGGATTGTGGACTGTGTTGGCTCATTTTCATCTGCCAGAAGATTTGATTTCAAGGAGGAGTTCTCACAGTCCCAAGATTGCTCCTTTCCATCGATACTTGTCTTGAAAGGTGAAGATTCAGTTAGTTCTGCCTTGTCTGTATAGTCCACTCCTGGTAGAAATTGAACACCTTTGGCTGCATCTGCAACATCAGAGACCGAACCATGTGGTGCAGGACAAGGACCCAGTAACTTGCCTTATAAGCTCTGATCTTACGTGGATGGGATGAGTTTCATCAGAATCACAGAAGGGAAACTTGTATTTATAGAAAGTAACATCCCAGGTAAATACAATCTTCCTGTTTCCAAATCATAAACCTTGTATCCCTTCTGTACTCCTGAATATCCCACAAAAACTGCCTTGAAAGCTCGTGATGCCAATTTTGTTGGATGAGGAGAATTCACCTTACAAAAACATAGACGGCCAAACACCTTTAACCTGCTCAAGTCTGCTGGTTCTCCGAATAATAGCTCATAGGGACTTTTCCAATCGAGTAATGCAGATGGCAGGCAATTAATGATGTAAGCAGACGTGAGAACTGCCTCACCCCAGAATTTCTTTGGCAAATTTGATCGGAATAATATCGCTCTCGTCACTTCCATCAAATGACGATGTTTTCGTTCCACCACGCCGTTTTGTTGTGGCGTGTATGGAATGGTCTTATGATGAATGATTCATTTTCGTGAAAACAGAACCTCACAAGATTGATTACAAAATTCTGACCCGTTGTCTGTTCGGATAGTTTTGACAACCTTCCCAAACTGAGTATTCACCATGTTCAAGAAGTGCTTGATCGTTTCACAAACCTGCATCTTATTTTTTACCAAATATAACCAAGTGTTGCGAGAATAATCATCAACTATTGTCAAGAAGTAATTTGCTCCATTCGTCGTAGGAATCAAATAAGGCCCCCATAAATCCATATGTACCAGCTCAAACGGTGCCTGTGTGCGTTTGACATGAACAGGAAAGGAAGTCCGGATTTTTTTTGCTCTGTGACATGCCTCGCAAGGCTCAAAAGGCTTAACTTTGTCATTCAACAAAAATAGGCGTTTGATTGCATTCAGGGAGGCATGCCCCAATCGTTCATGCCATAAATCATAATCCACAGAAGTAGACAGAAAACCAGATTTAACATCAGATAGATTACAGGCATCTGAATTCAAAACAAAAGTTTCTGACGCCATCCGCATCTATCTTCGCGGCAACACTTTAAAACTAGATTTATCCAAAACATATAGTCCCATAATAGCTTTTCCCACAGCAACAATCTCCTTAGTCTTCAAATCCTGTAATATGCAGTGAGTGGGATAGAAAACACGTAGCATATGTGACTGTAATAAGAGGCTGGATACTGACAGCAAATTGAAACTGAAACTAGGTACATATAATACGTTATTTAAAATCAATCTGGGTCTAAGAACCATTTCCCCAACACTTTGAACCTGTGCCAAGGCCCCATCTGCTTGCTTAACTCTCAGAGTGCCCTTAGGTGATCTCACTTTACTTAACTCCCTCAAATTATTTGACATGTAACATGAAGCTCCTGTGTCTATAATCCAATCATCAGGTTTAAGATTAGGAGAAACAATGAGAGCACGAAGGAATGTATTTGTACCTGTGTGCTCGATGCCTTCTGGGAGTGATGGTTGAGTTGAGCTGGCTGCCTTGAGAACCCGGCCGACTTCTTGTTTGATCATCTCAGCAATGACTGGATTATGGGGAATATCATCAATTGGCAAAGGTAGCATCGCATGAGCATGATAATTCAGAGGCCTTTTTCCTTTGGCCTTAAGTTTGAAACAGTTCTTGATTGAGTGGCCTTGAATGTGACAATGTTCACTCGTCTGTAGTTTGTAGCATTCCTGTGCTGTGTCCTGGAATATGGCAGTAATCACACTTTATGTCTGCATACTTCCCTGTCATATTCCTTCCTCCATGAGCTATATTCTGTCCCGCCGGATTGAACCTGTGATTAATCTTGCCACGAGATCCAGTTCCCCTCAGATCTCCTAAGTGTTTAGCCATCAGAACCCCCTGCTCATTGAATCCTGGTGAGATCGTTCGCTCCTCCTTCTGCCTCTCTATCACCAGTATCGTAGAGTATGCCTTGTTAAGCGTTGACAGCGGCTCAGTCGCTAATATTTGGCTTGATATTTGCTCATAATCTGGATTGAGTCCAAACAAGAACGTCAGAACCCTTTCTTCTTCATCAATCGGTTGAACCTGACCACATTTACATTTTGGAGACGGACGAACGAAGTCCAGTTCATCCCATAGTCCCTTCAATCGGTTGAAGTATGCCATCACTGTTCCATTTCCCTGTTTCAGCTCAAATATCTGCCTTCTAATTTTATACACCATCGGTCCATTATAACCTCCAAGACGTTCTCGTAATTCAATCCATAAAGTTCTCGCACATGAAGTCGTATAAGGAAACCCGACAAGAACCTCATGGTCAATCGAATTGTATATCCAGGAAGAGACCATAAGATCTGCACTTTTCCAATTCTGATACTCTTCCGAATTCTCATCAGAAGGTGGCTTATACTCCTCATCTATGAGAGCAAGCTTACGCTTAGCTCCGAGGGCCATCCTTACGGCCCGTGCCCACGAATGATAGTTTTTGGTATTCAAGAGAACAGAGGTAATTTTCATACCGGGATCGTCCGAATCCTTCACCAGAAAACTAGGCTTCTTCTCAGGGTTCGGAACAACATGGTCCTTCTTGGTATCTTCAATCTTTCCTTCATTACCTTTGACATCTTCGACTTTCCCTTCAGTTTTGGCCATATTGGTAGACGAAAAATAAGATCTTGCGACAGAATGAGATATATGACAAAATTTTCAGTTTGCGCAGCTGGAGCTTTTCCTCAGATCTGGCAACCTTGCTCCGATACCATGATAAAATCCACCTAACAACTCAATATTGTGTATCATAGACTAAGATTTGGACCTTCTCGCCAAGATCCTGAAAGGCGCAAGAAGGAAGTTTCCAGAGAAGACAGGAAGAGAATTTTTCAAATGTGATACGTTCGTTCATTCAGTCATTGTTGCTATACTTATACAAAGTTCAGACCAAAAAAATGAAAAAACCAAAACAGGCCCAAACATTGCGGCCCAATGCACAAGACCAAAAAAAACCGAACTAAAACTACGTCTTTTATTGAATTTCAACAGAAGTAGATCCGTTCGTCCCTGATCCTGGACTTTTGAGAATATAAGCCTATGAACTGAAGTTGCCCTACTAGTGTCTTAGAAAAGGTTCCCTAGCACTGAAGAAGGAAAAGTTTCATTTTGATTCTGAAACTTGTTGATATTGTAGCTCAAAGTCCATTAAACCTCGGGATTGTATTCATAATAGAAGCATATTTCAAATAACCCTAAGGAGTTGGCCTAGTGGCGAAGATTTGGGACTTAAATCTCCAAAGAGGGATGAGCTCTCAGGTTCGATCAATTGGGTGCAAACAATTCTTTGGGGCCACGACCGCGGGCTAAAGGCCCGAAACTTATCTGGTCAATGTGGAGGGGTCGCTTTGCATGAATTTTATTGATTAGTCGGACCAAAAATGGTTCCGAGTATCATGGTTATCCAAAAAAAGAAGCATATCTCAAATGAGAGATGCTAATGTATCGAATTTTTAATACCGAAAAATTTAGTATTTATCTTTTTCAGCAATTTTGAGCCATCGAAAAAAAATATGATACCAATTTTAGAATCATCGCGTCGAAACATTTTAGAAACTGATCATATATTCTGGTTTTGGCGACAAATCCTATTAAATAAACATTTTTTATAACGTAGGTAACTCTACCAAGGTAGGTAAACTTTGTTAGAAAACAAACTCGGCTCTACTCTGGGCTCTGGTCTATGACCATCCTCTTCGATACCATGTAAAAAACCCGACACGACCACGATCCTGGCTCGGGTCTCGCATGCACAGGTGTGCGTATGTGAGTTAATTTATTAGAAAGTTGGGTTACCCTCATTAAAATGTTGAGCCCAATGTGATTGATTGCACCACCACATTCTTATTTAAGTTGATCAATAATTCTTTCTCTAATCTATGTGGGACATTTCAACATTCCCCTCAAGTCCAACTAGGTAAACATGCTGAGACTACTTACCACATGCATAATGCCATATTATGGGATCCATACTCGAAACTTTCTAGAAATAATTACCAGAACCTCGAAAACAATCATCGAGATCACCTAAAACAATGCTTAAATTAGACCAATTTCCAATGGCTCCCACATCCTAGTCATGGTAAGGAGGTAAGTTACACTTGATAAGTCATATATGACAAACTCATGTCATTGAGCGGTTTGAAATTCATAACCTTTGAGTTCAATTATCACCTCTCTTTGACAACAAACTTAATGTCTTAACTATAGCCTTAAACGGTGTGTTATAAGGAGTAAAATAAAAGTTTAATACCAGTTCCTAAACATATTGATACATAATACGAGAATTTCGAAATCGGTCTTAAATTTAATTTTTAATATTTTTCTATATTTTATTAATTGATATTTCTAGCCTCTAGGAGTAAGTTTAGTAGCAGGGATGAGAGAGATATAGTGGGATGAGAAAAGATATCCAACGTTTAAGCCATGTTTTGCGCAGGGTTCTAAAAATTATAATTAGATTATAAGAATCTTTTTTAAAAAAATGAGTGTTTTAGACGGTAAAAGTACTACTACTTGTTCTTATTTTTAGAATCTCTCTCTTCTAAAAAATAAGCATGTCATAACATGTTTTTTTTCCTTTTAAAAATTAGAAGGCAATTTTGAAATTATACCAAACTCGTAAACACGGTAAAAGACAAAATTATCCTTATTATCATCATTAATTAGTTAAATGAAGTTTATTTTGGTAATCTATTATTAGTTTAATATTATATAATTAAAATTGAACGTTAAATAAATATTTTTTAAAAACTTGCACAAAACACACAAATTCTAAAAATAAGAAGAAGTAGTAGTAGAAGAAGTACAAGAAGTAGAATAAGAACTTTGCGCAAAACAGGGCTTTAGTACACAGTATTATATGGAATTTTAGGGATGTAAGATTAAGTAAAAAAAATAATTATTCCCCAAATCTCATAAATTTAGAAAGGAAACTTAATTCATCAAAATGCACTTTTTTTCCTGAGTCAATCCATTTGATCCTAAATTTTTTTTCTCACTCTGTTCCGTTATTAAATTCAGGAAATAGTGCATTTTTCAAAATTTTTCAAAATTTAGTGTATTAAAGAGGGCCATGGTGTACCGAATTTGAATTATCGATCTTAAATCGCATGACGGTACTTTTGGAATAATATTTATCATTGTACATCGACTGATCGGTTGCGGATGCTTCTGTTCTTGCTCTCTTCTTCCCGCACGGAATCCTCGCCCCCCACGGGACCGGGAAAACAACTAATACGGCGCCGTTTTTAAGCTTTCCGCCGGAAACTCATATTGGGAATTAGGTTTCGACTTTGGCTCTCCGTTTCCCAGTCAGACGAGTTTAGTTTGGGCATCTTGAATTCGTCCTTTTAAATTTTGCTTGTATTTTTTGTTTCTTAAAATTTCAGTTTGTTTATCATTCATCCATAGCATAAAATTTCATGACGTTATGCTTCTGATTATTTATGGAATTGTTTCAGGTAGGTATGGGAGGAAAGAGCAGTTTGATTGCGGCAATTCTCATATCTTTGCTGTCCCTCTCATCCGGCAGAGGTAACCATTTATCCAAATTTCATCTTCATGTAATTCTTGGTGATATTTGAGTAATGGCATCTTAAAGTAGTTATCTTGATCTCCACTTGCTGGAAATTGTACTTCGATGGAGGAGAAAGCAGTATAATCTGTTAGTTGCTCAATTTTATTAGGAAAAATATGAGCTTTTCTTTGTCACACGGGTATTAATCTTCTTTTCTAAACATTTGGTTGCAGAATTGAATGTAAAAGTAAATCACAATCATCACCAACATCAACAGGTTGCATTGTACAATCACACTCTTACAAGGATTTTGGCGCAATATGCCTCGGCTGTAAGTTTGGCTGAAACCAGATTACTACTAAGAGGATAGAGTTTTTTTAATCTTTCTTCCAGCGGACATAATTGCAATTGTCTGTGTTTTATACTTAGCCTTGATGAGATACGTGGTGCATGGCATATGGGAATTAGTTATTTGGCATTCTGAGTTTTCGTTTTTTTATAGCCAAAGGTATCGAACCCTATACCTTCACATTAGAAGGCACTCAACTCACCAGTTGATCTACTTGGGTTTGATATTCTGAGTTTTCAATGATGAACCAAAAATTCGAGTTATCGCTTCCCAAAAACAGGACTTAAGTTCTCCATATCAATCTATTGATTTTGTCCTGGTGCTGACAATATTTATTGTACAGCCCTTGGGTGTTGCTGATTGTAATAATTAGTACTTGTGTCATTGGATAGTGGCGAATTGTTAGCTTTCTATACCTAAACCATATAGGTTTTGCATTTGTAGGTATATTTGTCAGACCTTGCTGAGTTATTTACTTGGACCTGTTCAAGATGCGATGGACTAACAGAGGTTAATTCATAGGGCATGGAACTTGTAAAGTTGAACTTCTATGCATTGCCTTTTTCTACTCAATGGTATTGATTCATATTCATTCTTTGGTTTCAGGATTTTGAAATAATTGAGCTTATTGTAGATGTGAAACACTGTCTACAGGTTCAGAGATTTCCAAATTTCTATGTTTCCATTTTTTATTTTTTAATAAATTCTATCTACTGGGCATATCTGCTTTTGATCTTTTTCCTCATTTAATGATAATTTTTGTCTGGTCTAGGCATTCATAGGGGTTTCAGAAAATCTTAATGCTACGATAATCGCGTTCAGAGGAACCCAAGAAACCAGGTTAAAACTCTTCTCGGTTTCCTCTGCTACATCATGATTGCTTCACCTATATTGTTTATTTGAAATGTTCTCAGCTTGGTTTTCAGTTTTCACAAGCATCTGACCCATCGTCTTGTTGGGTTCCCAAAACCACTCGATATGTTGGAAACGTTTTCAATCGATAGGCTATGGTATCGTGCCTTCGATATTTGGGCATGGTCTGGCTCTCTATTCTAACTGGTTTGCTGTAAATTTTTGTTTGCAGCCTACAAAACTGGGTGCAAGACTTGTACTGGAAGCAACTTGATGTAGATTACCCTGGAGTGGATGACGCAATGGTGTGCGCAACTATAATTTTTTTTAATTTTGTAAATGTCTAGATTTCCTATATGTGTCATTCTTGCTCACACTATCTTGCTTCTTTTCATTCAGGTACATCATGGTTTCTATTCGGCTTATCACAACTCATCCTTACGTTCTGGAGTAATAAAAGCTGTTCAAAGATCTAAGGAGTCGTATGGAAACACCACTATTATGGTAACCGGTCATTCAATGGGTGGGGCAATAGCTGCACTTTGTGGACTTGATCTCCATGTAATCGTTTTAACTTCTAATCTTTTTGGTTATTACTATGTACTTATGGGGTTCGGCATATCCTTATGGACGGAGTCATTTGGTAAAACGATTTTCAAATTTTTGATTTTTGCCTGCTGCACCCCACATTTCAGGTCAGTCTTGGGGAGCAGAATGTTCTGGTTACAACATTTGGGCAACCAAGGATCGGCAATGCCGCCTTTGCATCCTACTATGTAGAAATGTTGCCTAATACCATTCGGGTCACCCATGGACATGACATTGTGCCTCATTTACCCCCTTATTATCATTATTTCCCTCGAAAGACATATCATCACTTCCCAAGAGAGGTAATGATTTTTAAAGTACATCATCAATTGTGCTATCCGCTTTTTTTTTTAATGTACTCTTAATCAATACAAGTCTCATTCTTCTGTCAACTGTCAAGTATAACTTCCGTGATAAAAACCTGGACATGCAATGTGTCCTTGGTTTATTACGGGACAGAGTTCCACTATTAACTCTTTATTGCTGTTATAGCAAGAAAGTTTTGAAGTACAAACTCTTTGTGGGTCTTACATCAGCTGCCCATACAGAGTTCCACTATTAATTCTTTGTTTTGCTCACTGTGCTTCGAGCATTCTTAGCAAGCTCAACATGAATATCACCTTGCATATATCTTCTGGTGGACTGTTTCTCCAATCACAAAATCTTCCTGAATTAGGTCTGGCTTCACAATGTCGGGTTCGCAAGTTTAGTTTATACTGTTGAGCAGGTGTGTGATGATTCAGGTGAAGACCCTACTTGCAGCAGGTAGGTTCTCCTCTGAATTCTAACATCGATAACCCTTTGGAGTCCCGTGATCATCATCATTTAACCAATTTGCAGGTCAGTTAGTGGAAATAGCATCTCTGATCACTTGAATTACTATGGAATCCACATGGGAGGTGACGATCCAACTGGATGCAAAATCGTGATGGACCCTCGTGTTGAAGCTTATGGAAGAACAGATTCTGATGGGAATGTTTGCTTTTCAAGGGTTGCCTCAAAGTCTCTTCTGAAACTGAATCCCCGCGGAGACAAGGGAAACGCATTATAGGTACCAGTTTGAACATAAAAGTTCCATCTTGTATATATACCTGCCAAAAGGTATCATGATGTGTGTAAATATCTGTGAATAACAAATATACAGTGTGTGTGTATATATATAATGATTACCTTCATTTGTCTTACTTGGTATGTTTGCTCGCTATTCCAATTTCCAAGTGTGTGTTGCAATGACATAGTAAACCAACTCCTTAGATCGGGATAAGCTTGCTAAGTTAAGGGTTTAGGATGTTGGAATCAGTCTCTGTTCGAGAAGGCGGTTGCGTTGCCGCCTAGGCGCTAGGCGGTCACTCTTCACCCTGCCCAAATGCCGCCTATTCACCCGCTAAACGGGTGTCTAGACCGCCTAGGCGCTAGGGGGCCCTGACCGCACAGGGATCATCTGAGCTTTCTCGAACACTGGAATCATACCTTAAGCTGGTAGGAGCCTCTGCCGTGACTGCAACCTTTTTTTAGTTTAGAATCTAGATTTCTGCCAGAAAGGAATTGTGGAAGTTGGTGTTTTGGGTGTCAGAAGAGCCATTGTCTTCACCTGCTGGGTTATTGCCCGGAACTTACATGAGCCCTTGGATCAGTATTGTTTTATCCAGAATCTCTTTCGTTCATCAGATGTGGACAGTTACCACAGGCCCGATCTCAGCCGCTGATTGATGATTGAAGGTCATCCATGGATGGCAATGGAGCGGGCAGGTCAGAGCTGCACCGTTGGCCCAGCGGTAGACCTTGACCCACTTGCCCTGCCCTGCAGAGATTGGATCGGCGGGTCAGGTTGGGTCGGGTTAAACCCGGTCCATATCCGAAAATGCTTAATTTTTTATTAATATTATAAAAAATATATTTTAAGTATAAAAAAATATTTATATATTACTTAAGGAGTGGGACGGGTTCGGGTCGCCCCGCGTAGGCGGGTCCAAATTGCCAACTCTAAGGTCGTCTCTCTTCTAAAAGCAGGTCGTCGTCGTTTTTGCTAGATTCCCAAAAGCAGTGCCCTAACTTTCGGTATCACGAAATAGAACGTAACAGAAACAACTACTAATTTTTTATACAATGGTGGCTCTAGGCCAAAATGAGCTCAGGCTCTCTAAAAGTAATATGGTGCAAAAGGATGCTGAAAGACACGGGCCCCACATCCTCCTATCCCATCCGCCCCCTTTACAAATATATAGATCTTTCCCGTCATCCCCCTCCTGGGTGCAAAGATGTGGGCTTGGATTGAGGTATTCTCCTCACGTTTTGCTTTGCTAAGGAGTCCATGATGGTGGGGAAAGCAATACAAGTATGTGATAAATACAATTAGCCTCCATGTTGTTCCTTGTCAGGGGATTAGGACAAGGAACGACTGTCCGGGCCCTGGTAGGAGCCGTCGAAGATCGCAGCTGTGATATCGTGGGCTTGTGGCTTTTGCTCAAGCCGGGGAGTCTATCTCCTTTGACTTATTGTAAGACTTGATATGAGAATTGTAAGGATAAGTAGAACTCTTATATAGGGAGATCCAAACTCGAGAACTAGCTGGGAGATCTAAACCAGAGTAGCCAAAGGAATCGTTCATTCAAATCAAAAGGTATCTTCCATCTTACATTCTCTTGGCTTAAATACTTGTTGCTAATACAAAACAAAAGCTTAGCGGTAATAAATATTGCAACGGCTCTTTCCTTTTACATTGTCTACAAAATTCGTTGTCTATAATTCTTCTATGCAACTCCAAGCTACTCATCTTTTTTGTGCGGTGAGGTCAAACTTAGGGAACTGTTTTCCTCTATCCTTGACTTCTGCTACATCCCTGACATTGCCCTCCTCTTCAACTGGACCCTTATCCATAAGGGTTGGATGAACTTCCTCCATGATAGTGGCGTCTTCCTAGGATGCCTCAACTGGAGACATGTCCTTTCTAGTGGACGAGGACTTGCCGCTGATCAGGATGAGTGTGTTGATCCAGTATAGCCTGTGGTACCGGCTGGGGAAGCCCATGATAAATCATTGGTAGGGAGGGTTGTGTTGGTGGATCACCTTTAAAAGGTTTCAGTTTTGAAACGTGGAATACGGGATGAATCTTGGCCTCAGCTGGTAAGTCTAACTGATATGCTACTGCACCAATGTGTGCCTAGACTTGGAACGACCCATAGAAGATTAGCTGCAACTTCTTTGTGTTCTTATTTCCCAAGGAAAGTTGGCGATATGGCTATAACTTCAGCCAGTCCCATGAACTAATCTCAAACTCCATGTCTCCATGAGTAGCATCATAGCTGCTTCATTAAGTTCTGAGAATGCAGCAAGCATTCTCGGAACTCTGTCAATAACTCATGCCAAAGTTTTAATTCCACATCCACAGCCTCAATTTAAGCTTGACTCTTATTGTAGTCCATAAGGGAGTTTGCGGCCATATCCCACTTCGAAGGGAGTTGCTTGTAACGCCATGTGTAAACTGGAATTATAGCAAAATTCTGTCTAGGGGAGCCAATCCACCCACTTGGTCAGGAGATCACCGGAAATGCAGCGAAGGTACATTTGTATAACCCGGTTCATCGCTTCTGTCTGACCGTCAGACTGCGAATGATAGGCGGATGTGAAGCACAGTGTGGTGCCGCTTAATCTCAAGAGCTCCTTCCAGAATGAGCTCGTAAATGTTTTGTCACGATCTAACACCATCGTTTTCGGGAGCCCATGTAACCGGAAAATGGAGGCGAATAACACCTTAGCCATGGAGAGTGTAGTATATGGATGGCGCAATGGCACAAAGTGGCCCATCTTTGAGAACCGATCTGCTACCACCGGTAGCATGGTCTTGCTGTGCGACAAGGGGAGACTGTCGATAAAATCAAGCGAAATATCCGCCCAGACCTATTGTGGGACGGGAAGGGGTTTAAGAAGACCTGTGGGAGACAACTGGTCAGCCTTGTTACGTTGACAAACCAAGCAAACCACCACGAGCTTTTGGACATGTTGGCACGTCTTGGTCCAGTGAAAAACTGCTTGCAGGCGCTGTAAGGTTTTCAAGTATCCTTCGTGACATAAGTTATGGATCGTCAATCAACTTGTTGAATCAGGGGAGAGTTTGATGGCAACAACAATCTTCCCTTAAACCATAAGAGGTCATCTCTCCAGGCATTAGGACTAGATGTTGTTGTAGCCTGTAGTTGCTCCTGCAGTTGCTGTATGTTGACGTTTGCTTTTCAATGTGACCTGAATATCCTACAATAAGATGGACTCCTGTACTGTGCAGGCCAGTAAAATGGGGGCTCGCCATGTCTTGTCGGGATAATGCATCTGCTACCTTATTCTCCCGACCTGGCTTAAATTCGACTGCAAAAGAGAACACCATCAACTTTCTTAACCAATGCAATTGAGGGGTTGTGTGTACCTTTTGTTCCAGTAAGTGTTTCAAGCTTCCATGATCTGTCCAGATGACAAAAGAAACACCCCACAGGTAGGATCGCCATTGTTGGATTGCCTTGGCCAATCCAATTAGTTCACATTCATAAGTTAGGAACCTAGTGTGTTGCCGTCCGAATTTCCTGCTAAAATAGGCCACGAGATGCTGATCCTGCAACAAAACTGCTCTGATTCCCATGTTAGATGCATCACATTCGACGATAAATGACTTACCGAAATCTGGCATGGCCAAAATCGGTGCTTGTGTCATAGCGGTCTTTAAGTTGTTGAAAGGCCTCTTCGCTTGCTTCTGTCCAAGGGAAGGCATATTTTCTCAACATGTTCGAGAGGGGAGCAACAATCGTTCTGTAGTTGTGCACGAACCGTCTGTAATAGCCGGTCAACCCCAAAAACGCGCGCAATCCTTGAATGTCAGCCGATTTGTTCCATTGCAGCATAGCCTCTACTTTTGAAGGATCAACTGATATACCATGTGCCGAGATTATATGCCCCAGATAACTTATCTTTTCAGCTGCAAAGTCACACTTAGAAGCTTTTACCACCATCTGGTTTTGTGCTAAGATAGTCAGGGCCTTGCGCAGGTGCTCCAGTTGCTCCGCCCAAGTCTTGATAAACAGAAGAATGTCGTCAAAGAATACCAAGAGAAATTTCCGAAGATAAGGTTTGAATATGGAATTCATCAAAGCCTGAAATGTTGTCGGCGTTGGTCAACCCGAAGGGCATAACAAGATACTCGTAATGCCCGTGATGCATCTGGAAGGCTATCAGGGGAATGACCTCATCTTTCATTCGGATTTGATGATATCCAGAGCACAAGTCTAACTTTGAGAAGTATCTTGCCCATCCGAGTTCCTCCATGAGTTCATCTACTATAGGAATTGGGAATTTGTCTTTGACTGTAAAACTGTTTAATGCCCTGTAATCGACGCACATGCGCCAAGATCCGTCCGGTTTGCCAATCAACAATACGGGTAAGCTGTATGGAGATGTAGAGGCACAGATCTAGCCCTTGTTCAGCAACTCTTCACATTGGTGTTCGATCTCATCCTTTTGCTCATGTGCATATCTATATGGCCTGGCATTCATCGGGTTTGAACCCTGCTTAATAGTGATCTGATGATCACAAGTTCGTGCCAGTGGGAGACTGTGTGGTTCTTGAAACAGGTCCTGAAACTCCTGTAATAAGACTTTAAGAGTGTTTGTTGGTTGGATAGCTGCTAGTTTCAAACGCCTGGGGTGTTTAAGCATGCCCCATAACACCACCATTTTGCCTTGGTGCTGGAACTGCATCCTGAAGTCTAAGAAATCCCACAAAATGGCGCCTAGACTCTTCAACCAGCCGACGCCTAACACAGTGCCAAAGCCTGCCAAGGAGATCAAGTAAAATGTGAGAGAAAAATTTCTCGTGCTCAATTGCAACTGTACGTTTGATATGTAGCCGGGACTAGAGAGTTGATCCCCATTCGCAACCGTGACCGATATAGGCCGGGAACAGGATGGTCTGAGTCCCCAAGCTTGTGCAAGATCTGTGTCCAAGAAGTCGTGACTACTGCCGGAGTCCAGCAGGACCAACAACTTGTGGCCTTGAATCTCTCCTTGCACCTTCATGGTGTCATGAGAGCTCTGACCCGCTAAGGCGTTCAACGAGATTTCCAAGGTGTCGTCCTCTTCTGAATCTTCATAAAGCTCAACATAATTTAGAACACGATGCTAAGGGGCGGGCCCATTTGGAGAATTTCCCTACCTTATAATAACATCAAAAGATTAGTTCTTAAGTGATATCATATCATACCACCAAATTGACAGCAATAATTGGTTAGCAAACAATACGAGGAATTCTGTCTCAACATGGCGTTGTAGTTGTCCGATAAACAATCACTTATAGTTGTCGGCTGCGGTGATTGCTCTCCTGCTTGCCTCGTTTGCCGGAAGTGGTGGTTTCTCTCACTCCAGCTCGGTCTCTGCGTGTCTCCTCACGCTCGATTTTTTTTGCTAGCTTCCTCCCCCAATTCTGTCTCAATTTTAAACTTCCAAATTTGAGCCCTAAGGCCGCAGGAATTGGTGAGAGGTGGGCACAAGTAACCATCTTGTTGACATGGTGTGCTCGTCATTTCCGAACTTTGAGGGAGTGGGATTTGACTTTGTTATGGCTTCACGATTCTTCTCAATCTGAATTGAGATTTCTACATCGATCCTCCGTAAGGGGGAATGTAGGTAGGGATGGCAACGGGGCAGACCCAGACCCGCCCCGGCTGCTTTAAATTTGGATTCGGACATGTCCTGAGGACGGGGCGGATCCGGGTCGCCCCGCCCCGCCCTGCTCATTTAAAAAAATTAAATTAAAAAATATGTTAAAATTGGAAAAAAAAAATTAAACATGGAAAAAAATATCAAAATTTTGAAAAAAAATCACTATACTCATTTTTTACTATACTTTTCTCTCTTTAGTCTTTGTTTTTAAATTTTTTCAATATTTATAAATTTAAAACAATTAAACTATAGTTATAAATAAAATAATAAGATTAA
>JAOYMZ010008113.1:0-22007 GCA_025802335.1 Pinguicula primuliflora
GTTTAACGGAGGGTTATAAATCCCCTTAGGTTAAGTAGTCCTAAATAGGGTTTTAGAAATTTCCGGCGACGAAGTCGTCGGAACCGGACCAAAACTTGAACATATGATCTCCTATGTATAAGCTTTCTAACGATATGCCCAATTGTGTTAAGGGACGATCCTAATGGCCGGAATAGAAAAGTGATGTATAAAATGATGTGAACCTGCCCGTACGACAAACTTAATTATTTAAAAAACAGAAGCCAAAATAAAAGCCTATCCATTTTGTGCCCCAAAACGTCGTACTGTTGTGTCACTATCCAACAGCGTTCACGTGGATTAATTTGGCCCCAACCCATTCAATGTTTTTTCATTATATAAATCAGGAACCATTCTCCGGCCAATTCCATCTAGAGTGGGGGAAGTTTCCATTTTCGGATTTAAAGTTATAGAGCTATATTTTAGATTTCAATATTCTAATTCTAAAGTGGGGCGGTTTGTGATGACCTACGTGCACATGGCTAAAATTAGTGATACACAAATAATTTTTTCATCCATAATTATTTAGGATCAATAACATGTTAACACTTGTTATTATAATTGATACCCTTAAGTTTAACACATTTGTTTATGTGTGGTTGAGTCCTATATCATATCATGTGTCAAATTTTCATTGGTCATACATAATTATGTATGAAAATTTATGTAAGTTTAGCATTACTGGGTTGCTATAAAATTTTGGCGACATTCTAGTAGGATGTAGGATATCACCCAATGCTTAGACAACGACTAGTTTCTGAGTTCCGCCAATGTGGGAGTCTAAGCTATCACTTAAGCAACATTTTTTTCCTAATATATTATTAAATTAATTTTTTGAATTTAGCCAAAAAATCTTATGATATTATCTTCTTATTGGTTGAATTTTGTAATTTAGTTAATAATTAGATATAATCTGTGCCTAAAGTCACGGTAAAATTGAAAGAATTGTTTAAAAAGTATGAATTAGGGTTGAGGGTTAATGAGAGAGAGGGATGAAAGAGATTGTAAAAAAATTAAAAGTGCTAATTCACTAAAAAGATTGCAAAGGTATGGTTGAAGTTGCTAAAAACGTCCTATATTAATATATAGATATATTAATCTCGTGCCTAAAGTCACGGTGAAATTGAAGCAATTGTTTGAAAAGGAAGAATTGCAGAATGAGGCGCCACTGCAAAGCCGTCGAAAGAAAAAGGAGAAAAATGACAGTTCAATGGCGACTGCCACAGAACCCCAACATACTTAAGATTTAAGGGTTAATGAGATGGGATGAAAGAGATCGTAAAAAAAGGTAAAAAGTGCTAATTCATTAAGGGAATGTTTGCAAGTTCTTGTGGTTATGTAGAAATAGTTTTTCAGAAGGTTCTTCTGAAAAAAGGAACTTCAATTAAAAAATTGAAAAATATTTGCAAAATATGCTTGTTTACAACAAAAGTCAAAATACATTGTTTGCATATTGTTAATTTGAAAGTTACTTTTATAATATAAATTTAACAAATGACAAAAATATTACCGTGGAAATTGTTTAGTAAATTTAATAAATTGTTTAAGAGAAAAAATGTCTTAAATTTAATATTTTAAGTATTAACAAAAATATTATCGCGAAAAGCACTCCAAAAGCAACCCTAGATATGTTTCTGACTTTTAGCCTTTTTTTTGACTTCTCCACCGCAAAAGTCAAATGACAAAAGCAAAATTTGCAAGCACTCCAAAATTCAAAACTGCAGTTTTTAGTGACACGTGTAGCTAACACGCGCTAAGCACGTGATCTTCTTCACTACCCACCCAGAAACAGTACCAGCACGACGCAAGCTGCCCAAAACTACCAAAATCAAACTTAAAGAATGGTTTCCTTTCGTTTTCCCTTCTCGTTTTCCCACCTGCCAACGCCAATCTTTCGCTCCGCTGCTAGTGTATCGCCGCGGCATTTGTCCATCGCCGCATTGTCGGTTGCCGTATCGGCCGCCGCCGCTGGAATGGCCATCTGCCAGAATTCGAATCCCGCATTTCTCGACGGCGTGATTAATTTTTTGGCACCCAAAGGAGGTAACTTTTATTGGTTAGAATGGTCAGCCCATCTTAATTTGTAAGTTTTGTTTAAAAAAAAAATTTAATTGGGAGAATGTTGTTTGATTACGCGGCGAATACCGCTGATATTTTGTGATGCCGTATGGAATTCTACTTCAAACAGTAAAACTGTGTCCACCCTAGTGAAATATATTGTAAGTAGTTGTTGTGGACTTACCGTAGTCAAAAGGCTTTTATCCTTCCCTACTTATGTAGACCATTTCAGATCAGTTGCAGTGTTCGAGATTATAGCTACTTTTCTTGGTGGGTTTAAACAGATTACAGCTACTTTAGTGGACCTGTTTCAAACGTAAGTTCGAAATTTGCTTGGAATTGGTCAAGATCGTTTTTTGACATCCGATTTCACCACCTATATAAGGACCAGACATCCTTGAGATTTCATCAACATTTTGAGAAAAAAAAGAAGTATTATACGAGTGTAAGAGGAAGGATTTGAAACAGTGCAGTAAGTTAAAAATGCTGTCTTTAGGGGTCTGTTGTTGTTAAATGTTACATAAACTGGAGGTCTAATGGTTGATGTATTTGGTTTTCTGCAGCATTCATTCCAATGTGGGGTTCTCTTTCTCTCTCAGAAAATTCATCCCCGGTGACCGAATCCAGGACCGGGATGACGTTCCCCGCTGTTCTGAGTGACTTCCAGCGGCTTCTGGGAGTTGGAGTGAGGCGCAAAGCTATTCTTGGATTGAAAAATATCGACGTTTATGCTTTTGGTACAGCTTACACCATTCCAACATCATCATTCTGTTTCTGCTCTTCATTCATTCATTGATTTCCCTTTGTGCCACAGGTGTGTATGCTGATGATGCCGAAGTGAAGAAAGTTGTTATGGAGAAATATGGTGATCATCTATCTGGTTCTGGGGTGAGCGGGTCCCAACTGAAAGAGGATCTCATAGAGAGCAACATAAACATGACAATCAGGCTGCAGATAGTGTATAGCAGATTGAGTATTGGATCCGTGCGAAGTGCATTTGAAGAATCCGTGGGTGCTAGATTAAAGAAATTTGGTGGATCAGATAGCAAAGAGTTGCTCAAAAGGTAACCAAATCCTTCTAATATGTAGTAGTAGACCCTGTTGCTCTGCCCGAATGTAACCTAAGCACCCGATTAGGGGTGAACTAACAGCCTAGGTGCTAGGCGAGTGCTGAAAGCGCTTTCTCGAATACCGGTAGTAGATGAAAGATAGAAAAAAAGCCTTTTTTTCTTCTAGTACCAAGTCAGATGAATCTTAAATCTTGCCTGTCTTCATCTTTTGTGATGCAGTTTCACCACACTATTCAAAGATGAATATAAGATACCAAAAGGATCCATCATTGATCTGTCTCGTGATAAGGATGACGTTCTCCGAACCACCAGTAAGAAACACATTTAACACATGTCTATCATCATGACCTTCGTTTTGCTTCTGTTGATTGTTTCTGTGCCATTATTTGTAGTTGATGGAGTTGAGGTTGGGCGTATCGAGAGCAAGCTTCTGTGCAAGTGTATTCTTGATTTATACATTGGTGACGAGCCGTTCGATCGCAAAGCCAAAGAAGATGTGGAGAACAACTTGGCTTCTCTCTTTGGGAAATGAACATTTTACTTCACTGAATCAATGCCCAATAAAGGACTAACATGCACTTGCGTTTGAGACTAATAAAAAAAAGGAGAGAGGAGAATAAGAATGTACAGAGGAGAGTGAATGAATGAAGGGAAATTGTACAGAGGAGAGTGAATGAATGAAGGGAAATTGTATACGCGGGTGCTGGAAGTGTTTTTCTGCATTGAAGCAAAAGAATGTGAACTTGTTTATTTCCAACAAGAACCAACTTGCATTTTTTTTTGGATAACTATGGTATCCGGAACCATTTTTGGCCCGATTAATCCATGGAATCCGTGCAAAGCGACCCCTCTACATGGACCGGGTAAGACTCGGGCCTTTGGCCCGCGGTCGTGGCCCCAAAGAATTGTTTGCACCCAGTGGGGATCGAACCTGTGAGACCTCATCCCTCTTTGGAGATTTAAGTTTCAGCTTTCCACCACTAAGCCAACCCCTTGGGGTTAGAACCAACTTGCATTTAGAAGCGTATTAACAGAGCTGAATATCCTACCGTAAAATTCCATTCGAAACTCTGTTTGATAAGGTGGTCTGAATTCATGCCTATAACTGCTTAGGGTGTGCCTAGTACTTTTCAAATATTGAAAGAACTAAAAATCAACTTCTATACATGAACATGAAAAATAGGATTATCAGTCATTGCTCCCGAATATAAGATCGAAACAAGGATAAAATGCGAAGCTCATTCAGCAACATATGCATCCAATACAACAGAGTTGTATCTATTCAGCCTTGGTACTAGAACTACAACGAGCTTATATTTGTCTAAAGTGAAGGACACGTTTTCTTCCTTTAATTTATAAAGAGTTCACGTCCTCTTGCATCATTTAAAAGGAGGAGGGTAGTAGATTCTTTTCAAGTTGTAAAATAGACTAGTTAGTTTTAATTAAGCTTGCATAATTATTTATGAACAGCTACTAGGCTGCAATAGTCCTCACAAATCTGTTGTCAAAGAGTCTTATACTTATGGGTTATAAGGTTAGAGAACATAACATACATACCTAGGAGATTACTTCTTTGGTGGTGATTTTATGATGTGGATCGTGTAGAAATCATATACCTTTATCTTTATGATGTTAGTTGTGATGTGGTGAATAGTGAATGCACTTTGTAAGAACTTCTACTCACTGTACATAAATATTGAAGTAACGGTAAAGTAGGGAGCTCGTTCAGAGCCATGATCCGTACTGGCAAGGTGTGTTCTATGATGCCAAGTGTATGAGCTGAGCACAAGGTGCGGTTCAATGTGTAGGTAATTTGGTCAAGAAGGGTAATGTGTCTTATTCCACTGTACTTGTTGCAAACTTGTGAATGAAGGTATTGTTCTTTTATTTTTTATACGTATTATGTGAGTAGAGTACGAAGTGAGTCGTGGCAGCTAAAGGGGTATCACTACTAGAATGGAATGAGGTGATTGATGTGTATAAAAATAATAGTTTTTTAGCCAAGTGTTAATATAATATGATATAGGATCTAAAATGTTTATTCCTTAATTGTAAATCTCTGATTGGATATTAAATAAAATTGCAAAGATTTAAATAATTCCTTCTATTCGCTAATTAAATTGTGATCACGAGAACGTGTGAATCTGATAAAGTTTTGTAAGTATTTGTTTTGAATAAGAACCCGGATTGCCACAATTCCTTACCAATTGGGCTTAATTATATTTTCATGGGCTCGGGTGTGGAGTGAAAAATTCCATACTACCCTAACGAACCTCATGAATAATAATTGAAATTCTGGGTTCGTTACACTAGAAGCCTCAAATTGGCTGGATTTGTGTTTAGTATGTATGCCAATACAAATGATAGACCTTGATTCAATCAGGAAAATCATAGAGCAGCAAGGATATGAGAACAGTTCTGCTGTAAGACTTGAAGGAGGTGAACTTTTACTGAAATTAGCTACTGAGGGTGACCAAGTTAGACTGTTGCAAGACAACACAACATCAGATCTGATATGTGTGCATAATCTAAGGCCTTGGAAATTAATAGATGGAAACTAGTCAGACAAACTTGGCTAAGGGTGAAAGGAACCCAACTCCACTGCTGGTGCGATGAATTCTTCCAGGAGTTGGGTGCAAAGCTTGGAAAAGTGATACAGTTGGATGAAAAGATGCACCTCAAGACATTTGATGTATGGAAGATTGCAAGTCTTATCACCTTCTCATCAGTTTATCCATAAACAGGTAAGAGTGGAGTCCGGGAAAGAGGCATTTATGGTGCAAGTTGAAGAAGAGTGGTATGACAAGAAATGGAAGAAGCCATCTAGACAAGCAGTACCTAGCGGTTGCCTAGATAAGCGGCATAGAGAAGAATGGCCTGCTCTAACAGATGAAGACAATAAAGGAAGTAAGAGTCAGCCACGGGCACAAAGTAAGAAGACCGACATGAATGAGTGCTCTGCTCTGGAAGGAGTAATCGCAAAGACGCTTACGAGTTGCTGGAAAAGAGGAAGAGAAAATCATGTGAGGATACTACGAGAACTGAAAGTGAAATATCCGGAGTAGTGGCTGGCCATGGACTTGAACAAAGAGAAGATCGAGAACAACTCCAAGACACTGACAAAAAACAGTCAGAGGATCTGCGACGAACAGACTACTCAGAAGAAGAAGTTGGAAGGATGTCAAACATGGCCTTGAACAAAGAAAGTGTGGAAGAAATGCAGCTAGAAAAGAATGAGCAAACTAGTGAACATGAAAACAAGAGCAGTATCTCAACAGGGATTGAAGAAAACAACAATCAGGCAGAAATAAAGGAAATTTCAGAGGAGTAAATAGAAAAGGATCTGACATCCTCGACGGAAATGGTGGAACCTCAAGTAGTCACAGCGACAGTCACGAGGGCGGCGGTGGAAAAGCAGACAAGCAAATCTGGACATACCTTGATACTTGGACAGTACAGACGTGAAAAAGGAAATAGCGTGGATAGCTTCACGGCACTATTAAAAAGGCAACACTCAGCAGCAAAGGAAAACTTTAGGATTTCGTGCCTGATATCAAACGTGAGAGAATATTCCCCAGGTAGTAGAGCGAGAAGAAGAGTCCAGGAAGAGACGAAAAGACAGGTTAAGTGACAACTCCAGGAGTTACCTGACCAAGAGGAATGGCCGGAGGACTAAACTAACATTAGGTATGATGAGCATCAGTGAAATGTAATATACACATAGCCATAGGTTAGAAGTGAAAAAAAGTAAGCGAAATGTAACAATTCGGATGATAGAACTCACTGTACATATTTTTTTCATTGATAATGAAATTATTTACCTACCGAAAAAAAAAGACTATATATGATTAAATTTTCCTTCATTTTTGAACTGTCCGTCCTATGTCGCTGGCAGGATGATGACTTTCCACCAGATTGATCCCAATCCGAGTATAAAATTAACTGGTACGCCATTATGGGTTAAAGTTGTCCTTAATCGATGATCACACATAGGCACGGCAGGCAAAGAGATATAAATATTAAAATTCCCGAAACCTTTACATATATTTTCTCCGCTTCTATTCTATTTAAATCAAGGATACGGCATCCTGACCCCATTGCGATCATTCATCGTTCGTTGCTGATCAAGAATGCAAAAATCTCAAACCCCAGGTGTCTTCTCTTATCCACTCTAACCAGCAGCAGAAAGTTTCATGGCTCACACTCCTATAACCTATCATAAAATGAATGCATACCACATTCCTTCTGCATGCATGGGAGGAGTTCTCGCTGGGAAAAGAAAAGACCCCTGTGGTGGTTCTTGAGAAGGTTAAGTCGGAACTGGGCAGGTAGCCAAACCAGAACTACCTGTAGAAGAAGATTTTATGCTAGATGGCATGATAGAAGGATTAGAAGGCGACCCGCCAACACGTGATAGAGTCGCACTCTCCCTTTTGATGGCACTCTGTTGACCTAGAAAAGAACGAGATGAGACGGAGCTATTACCATTCCCATAAGTTGTAAGATTCTTGCCAGTGAGAGACGCAGTTTCTGTTTTTGTAAGAGCGGAGCTGTTAGTCATGAAAGAGCCACCAGCATTGGTTATTGCTCTTGGTGCCTTACTTTTTGCTGTTCCTGATACAGGCAGTTGTTGATGCTTCTTCTGGAACTGAATCAACCCATGCTGATTCCAATGCTGTTGCTGCTTAAAAATTGGTACTGTCATGGAAACACCACGTGGCATAGCAGCTGATGATGCATCAACACTTGGATTCACTGCTGCCGGGGACTGAAGAAAATTGATACTTCCACTTACACCTTCAGTTCCGGAAGCTCCAATGATGACTGGTGTATTATTATCAGTGCAATCCTGTTTGGAGAAGTTCTTAGGCTGCCCAAGCTGATTAGCATTCAGAGCCATATCAGGAACCACTTGGAAAATGCCAGAGTTCGATATCACTGATGATAAGTTGAGTGCTGGAGATGCAGAAGCATGTATGCCAAATGGTAAGGCAAGTCCTTGAGAAGGGAGATCAAATCTAACCTTTAAATCCTGGAGAGACGAATCAATAGCGCCATCGCCCATCGACACAAGTGGAACCCCTGCAAAGTTGATTTGCTGGAACGGAAACGAAGGGGTCTGAGTGTTATAAGGGTTCAAAGAAGACAAACCATCAGCACGGGGTAAGTTGGATGAGTATGATGGTTGGAGTTGTTTATCCGGTTTCACTTGTGCTGAATTAAGAAACTTACGGCCACCATTTTTGGCACTGAGCTGCTGCTGGCCATCTGGTGGTTTAGGGGGCAAGGAGACACATGCATTGCGAGATTCTGATTGCACTGGAGCATGAGGAAGTGATAACGGCTGACTGTGAGTGGCATTAAAAACAGGTGAAGAATAGAAGGAAGGGTCAAAAAGGGGCACAGTGGGGGTACCCCTTTTAAAAGTAGGCAAAGGAATGTTTGCTGGAATGGGAATTGAGCAGCCACTGTTCTGTAATAATGTCATGTATGGAGCAGCTTCGCTAGGAGTAAGAATTGGATGACTAAAGCTTAAAGCAGTAGCCCCTCCGGGAAAGGGTAACTTAAAGGAAGGCCTTCCAGCTGAATTAGAGGGCAAAGATGCAATGCAAGGTGCTGAATCTGCTGATTGAGGAGTTGCAGACAAATTGGCCGGTGCCGCCGTTTTGGATGGTTGATGGAGAAAACCCGAGCCATACTACAATCATCAGGAGAACAACCAAAAGAACAAACACTTAGCGCAACAAATATACTCAACAGTCAACATGAATACAATATTAACTCACCAAAAGATTATCAGCTGGGGCCTGATGTAGAGCTTGTTGAAGCAAATTTTTCCTTTTTGGTGAGGCAGAAGTGTCAGAGCTTTTCCCTCTTCCAATACCGCAAGAAATGGCTGTTGAGTTGTTCATTCTTTCAAAATCTCCCAGTACCTGGTCTCCAGGAATTAAATTTTGAGTTCGGAGCTGCGGATTGAGGTTCAACAACTCCGCTCCATATAAAGTAGCAGGAACATTTGGCACAGATGATAAGTTCTCCTTGATGAGAATTTCATGATGTTGAATGTTGCTAGCAATGTAATGATGTGTTGCGCATTTCTTTGGTCGAGGCTGGGAGAGTGTAAATTCCGGGACCTGCACAGTTGCAATCAAGTCCATGAGAAAACCGATTTCTCAACTGAAATGCACAATAATCAAGTTGTTTTAGAGAGATACCGTCATTATCATTGAAGATCTAAAACCTTCATCTATAGGATAAACTGCATGTGGACGGGGAAAAACGCCTTGCCAGTTGCTCATTCCACTCGATAAAGGTAACCAGGAAGTTGGCACTGTAAAAATAAAACCCGTTAGGAATCTTCGCTGCGAAGATATACTACATCCTTGGCCGCAAAAAAACAAGGCTAAACATTCTGGATGTGGGTTACCTGGATTTTTCAAGTAACTCTGAGCCAGTTGCCGTTGCTTATTACCGTTTTTACACCTGACCAATTCAGTCTTCTCCTCCTGCATGTGTGGTAAAACTATAGATGGAATATTTTTTCCAATCGCATCACCATTCTGCATTATGGTTTCGGTTTTAGGAAAATAACGAAAACATCCCAGAAGAACAAGGCGAAAAAAAAGGGAAGTATCAGCTTACCTTATTAACATCCTGATGTTCGACATCAACTAAGGCCTCACTCTCAGGGGAGGATGGCAAAGGTGGAGTTGCCTGTAAAGAATAAATTAAAAGAAAGAGAGGACCCTTTAACAGAGGATTATTTGATTAAGAAATCACAAAGTGCAACAGCAACTCTAAGAACATGTGTGCTAACCATCAAATCAATTTCTAACTTTGTTCCCATCTTTGTCTCTGCCGCAATTGCTGCATAGTTTCTGCCACGCCCAACAAAGACAATATTCTATTTGAGAACAAGACGGATCGGAAGGGGATGAACACTAGACAGAAACAATAAACGGAAAATATGGGGATGCTCACGCGTTTGTCACTGTCGGATACTGGATATCACGAGCATTAACTGTAACATATGATGAGAGCGATTCGCTTTCGTTTGGAGACCCCACTTCTCTTTTATTGACAAGGCCATCGCCACTTACTATTTCCTGAGCTGGATCATCCAAAAATTTGTCTTTCTCGATATTTACTCCTTGCTTCATCTCTTTCGTGGAGTCAACCAAAATTGTTTCATGGTTCACGTTTAATCTCTGCAAATCTGTAATCCACCAAATCCACGTTAATTAATGAAAATTCGGAAAACAACTGTGCACTAATTCACAATTGAACACGTCGGAAAAGGGAATCTCCAACTTACCATCGTATGCATAATTTATGTAATCCCCATTACGCTTTTCTGGCTCTCGGGAAATCCGGGATTGAGACTGTGATTGTTTCATCAGATCGAAAAGAGCTTCAGCAACCTCGATCTCGATATCATCTTGAATCGCTGAAGAAAACTTTGAGTTGGATGTACAACTCAATATCCCAGTTTTCGCCTCCAAAGATTTCTGCGAATTCAAACCAGCATTATCGAAAATAGTTGTAACAATACAATTGTAATGGCTGCTCTAGAAAACAATTCTACCAAAAAGTAAATTCATAGAAGGGAATCAACCGTCTTCTTCTTCAATGGACCAACGAAAGATGACGGCGGAGTGCCGGGCAGAACACCTCCACGCGCCGTCGCCGGAGAAAGTGAAATTATCCGTTCGCTAAGCTCTTCTGCGATTCCACCGGTTTCTGAATTTGGGCACTCTTGCACCCTCCTTACTGAAGCTATAAATGTATGTTACCCAAAAAAGCAAAATGATCGGAATTGGAATTTGAGTTGGAAATGGAAAGTACACCTATCAAATCGACCGAACATACCGGAGCGAGCTCTTCGGGGCACAGTAAATCCGAGCATTTCGTCAGCGGTATCTCCAACCACCAGAGAAGGCATGACAGTACGTGGTCCCCGATTCCGGCGATGAGTTCTTCCATCATCTTCCTCTCTACAGTAATCTTCATCACTCAAATCCGTGCTCTCGTTATCCTTGTCACTATCATCACCACCACTCCTGCGCTGAACCACTAACATATGAACTCTTCTTCTCTTAGTAAAATCTCGATCCATGTTCTTACTCATCAACCGCTCTCGATCTCTAAACCTCACTGTCTCCTGCAACTCCATCCGTCCATCCTCATCTGCCAAGTGCCAATACCAAAATTGATTAATAAAACCAAAGAAAGGAAATAGAAACAGAATTCAGCTAGACTCATGAATTATCGGACCAGTTGAATCCTGCTGAGCCTGAGTGGTAATCCTCTGCCGCCGTCTTGGAAAGGTGCTCACGTTCGAAATATTCATTATTCTCGAATCTACGTTTCTTTCCATCGCAATACAAATTTGTCCTAGTCAAGAATGTAATTCACCGGATTCCGGCATTCCGCCATTTTCACCGGCGAGGAAACTAGAGGAATGGAAAAGAACGTTTCGAAATCGAAATCCCACTAGTGCAAACACACACTCAGATTTCGAAATGAAACGGAATCGGTTGAGAAACAATAATATTCTCCTTCACCTTCTCCTCTCCTGTATCTCTCTCTCCACTCTCATCGCATCTGTTCTTCGTTGTTATTTTTAACTCACGCGGAACCTACTCCTAAGCCGGGATGGACGGCATCGATTTCTCTTTCACCCACGAAACATCCTGTTTGCCGTTGGATCAAATCTCCATCCAAGCGTCAGGATGAGCCCGTGCCAACATGGCACAACTGTCGCTTTTCATGATTATAATAATAATAATAATCCTGTAACATAGTCTGTCACGTGACGTGCTCATTGCCGGTTTATTTCTCACTCCCTTTATTTGGGGTTCTCTTCACCTAAATAAAAATTCTAATAATGCAAGAGAAAAAATTTCAAATTAGGAACAAAGTGTTCCTGTTCAAAAAAATAATGTATCCAATTTTATTTGTGTTCGTTGTATTAAAATGTAACGGTCATGATCTAATTTTAACATTCGCATTGGATAGTTTTGGCCCTTTTGTTGAACTCACTTTCGAAACCTAGCTGTTGATATGTTTATTGATATGTTTTGCTTGTTCCTGATTTTCATAATGAATTCCGCTGATTTTGCTTATAAGAATGATGTTGTAGCACCTAAGCTCCTCTCGATCGAAATTCACCAAACAATCTTCTGCTCATTTACACATTCGGCACTTAACTCGGTATATATAGGTCGGTGTGGGTGGATAGTTTGGGAAAATATGGGCACACATTAGCAAAAACAGTGCACTTTTGATAGCATATCCAACAAGATGACCTTGTCCTAATGGTGTGAGTGTGAGTATGAGTGTGTGTGTGGGTGGTTATGTGAGATTAAGGGTTCGAATCTTGGTACAACCTAAAAAAAATTTAAAAAAAAAAGATAGCATATCCGAGATTTAATTTTTCCATTTTATTTTATTAATTGAAAATGCTAATTTTACTTCTTAATTTGACACCATTACTATAGAACCACACATCACAAACACATCTTTTATGGGCAATTAATAAGCCCGATCTTACTAATGTATGTCCCCCTTCTTCTATGGCTTATTTACCGCATGCCGCGCCCCTCTTCTTCTCCGTCGAATGTGGTCAGTTTTCTTCTCCGAAATCTGGCTTCCCCAATCATTCACGATCACACCCTTCTTCTCTAGTGAATGTGGTCAGTTTTCTTCTTCGAAGTATGGTTTCCCCATTCATGATTTCGTGGGAGAGGAAGATTGACAGCCTATATAGAGCTTTCCAATCTGTCAGTTTGAATTTTGATTGTGTTTATGTTTTTTTATCAAAGATCGTAATTCTTGATGTGATTTGGTTTTCATCTTGAAATTTTAATTTGTACTCATTTTTATGTTTAGTGAAGTGTCAAGCAAGCAATGCGAGACCTACTACACATAGGTTCATTTCTTGGGGGTTATCTTAGGGCGGGTCCAAATGTGAGCTTGGTACAATATGGAAACCGTATAGTATGGAAACCGAACAAATGAACCGAACAGTGCAAAATAAGTAAAGACACACACTTTGGTGTGTGTGTGGTGTGGGCCCCTCTACCAATTTCAAAGATTCGGTTTATTTGTTCGATTTACATGTAGTATGACAAACATTAATCATATCAGAGTAATGCTATAAAACACATCATTTTGGAAAATTTTAATACCGGACGAAGGAACGGTAAGAAATTCCTACGAAAATCACATGCAGCTACATGATGAGGACCTCTAAAAATGTGAGCTACAACAGTTATAAGATGGGTGCACACAATAGCGGATCCAGAAAATTTTATAAGGAGGGGGGTTTACATATTGTTTTTAAAAATATACTAATAGATTTAATTTTTATTTGTATATAGGAATGTACACAAATTGGCTACTTTGTATTATAAACATAGTAGAAGAAAAAATAAGTTGTACCAAAAGATGAAGAATAAAACTATACAGGAAGCAAAGAACGAAAAGCGAAACTACACCCACTGAATTTTTGTGTACCTAATTTTGCACACAATTTTTTTACTACTTTCGTTCCTCAAAATTAATCCAAAATTCTTGTACGATGATGATTCCATAATTGAACACTAATTTTGATTACAGTAGTTTCGCCGCTAAAAATATTTATAACAATAATAACATTAGTTTAAAGTACGAAAAACTTAACATAACTTTTTAGGCACTTTCAGTAGCCAAAATCAACATTCGTAAATGGTTCCGGGGTCATTTCTGCATCAGGATTTCAAAATTAATCTTATATTTTAATTTCGACAATTGAAAGTACCAAAAAAAATTTGTATATCAAAATTGTTAATTATATTTTTTATGTCTACTAAAGAAACAGAATAACAAAGAACCAAAATTATTATACTAATAGTAATTTACTTACAAAATAATTAAACATAATATATATTATAAAAAAATAAGAAATTCTGAATTTTTAAGATGGGGCACGTGCCACCCCCAGTCCTTCAAACGTCCGCCCCTGGGTGCACGCCGTTATTCATGGGAATTTCTTCCCTTCCCTTCATCCGGTATAGAAGTTCTGCTTATTTTGACATCCCTTTTACACCTCGCATGAGGTGTCAACACTTAATTGACTGAAATATTACGCTGTATTTTTCAACACCAAATTGGATATTGACAACTAATGAAGAGGTGTAGAATGGATTTCAAAAGGAAATGTCTTATAACATTTTTGCCAATACCCATACCATCCGAAAAGTTTGTTCCTTTTTTATGTTTCAAATTTTGAGGGAAATCTTCAAACTTTCCACGTCAACTATCATTTGGACCTGACGCGCCAGCTTGGGCAAAGTCAAGATGTGATATTGCTCACGAAGGAGTGCTCACGAGTTCTTCACGAAGAAGTAGGTGGCGGAATATTAGAGGATGACTGGATGGCCCATACTTTTGTGTCAGCCAATGGCATCTCGCCATGTAGGCATTCGTGCCTCGTCCGTACACACTTCTTCATGATGTATATCATTTTCCGGCAAAATCATTCGTGATTCAATGAAAAAGTAATGGTATCATTCAAGTACCAAATGTTTTGCGTAAATATTTTTTTTAGCAAATTAATTATCAATTATATTAAAAAAATGCAATTGAGTCTATATTTACAAACATGAAACAAAAAGTTCAAATTTAAAATTCGAAACTCGTCTTCTACGCCGATGTTTTCCGCGTCTGTGATCTGTGCTTCTTCTTTAGTCTTCAGTGCTTTCAATTTGTTCCAGAGTAATACCCTAGTGCAGATGGAGATTAATGCAGTGTTGTGGGTATCTTTCCCAATCCAAGAAAGAAATTCCTTACAATTGGCCAGCGGCGGATAGGGTGTGCCACTATCGTCTCTGCAGGTGATGCATCACATCTTCAAGCTCAAACGGTGATTGCTCAAATTTCAAGCGATTTCTAGCACTCCACATTTGCCAGATTATAGTTATCCAAATCGTGATCCAGATTGTTGCTCCAGCAGTCGACCGTATCATCTGCATATGTCTTTCAAAGTTCGTCCAAATCTCCAGATGTGGGTTGTTTGATGTAAATAGTATATATGTGCACAAGGCATGAGAATTGTGATATCAATTTTGACCGGGTAAAAATTTTATCATCATAAACACCATTATCCAAAATAATATAGTATTGGATTGCTGTCATCACTTAATAGTTAATACTAGAATTTTTTTGGATAAGTACCAAATACCATAACTGAAACTGGTCAATAAATTTTTTTTACATAAGAGATACGACCCTCATACCCCAGCACTGCAGATGTTTGGACTTGGACGAGCCACAAATTTGAACTGTATTAAGTATCCACAACATACAACAATATCCGCGAGGAGATGCAAGACGACTAGACAAGCAACATAAGCCAACTCTTAGCGTTATGTAGGAAACCTACACCTTATACAATACAAATTTCATTTGGAGAGTGTTGCAGAACAAGATTGCAACAATAGTAACGTCATGTGGCGAGGCATTCATGTGAATATATTGGTGGGGATTCACCCAACAGTTTAAAGGAAAGTCCTGGAACCGGATAAGGCAAGCCACAGGAAGGCAAACACCTGATATATATAGAAAGAAATGAAGTGCGTATGGTTCAATAAAGGAATGGAGGGCGTTGTCAAGCTTGTTAAAACGAAGCTATGGCATTGGATATTCGCGCACAAGCTTAACCCCATCAAGCACAATGAATGATTGGATGAGAATCTCAGCATCACTCTTAGTTACATGATATCGGCCTAGTTCAAAATTGCTAATCCTGCAAGTCATCACCATTGGACTAAGCTAGATGGCTGGATGGATCTATTTTGCTTTAGCTCTATCTTTTTACTGTTGATAAACTTGTTATACATAACTTTCTAATTTTAATGAAGTCATTTACCCATAAAAAAATACTAGTAAGTACTTAAGTATATCCATATTTCAATTCGTACACGTCCATCCACCCTTAACGCTCTGAGGGACATAGAAAGAACAAAAGCAAAAGCACGCAAAAAAAAAAAAGAGGGGAAAGACTCACATGCGCATAAAATTGTAAGATGTAGAGTTGTATGAAGTGATCATACAGTCATCAAATCCTGAAACGAGAAACAAGATAAATTAACTGAGCTAGAGAAGATAACATATTAGTATCAGCTGAGATAGAAATATAGAAGCAGTACCTTCTCCTTCTGTTTGTAGATTGTATCAATCTTCTTCATGTACTCATCTGTCACTTTCTGCAAATATAGATTCATTTTTCGATCAGGGATGGCGATGTAGTACTACTGTTTACAATGCCAGAAGGTAAGCCAGAGACGTAAACACAGTCATTGGAAGGAATTAATCTCTGTACCTGCATATCACCACATAGGTCCTTCACATTGTCTTCGGAGAGCTTCTTCTCCTGTGGGATAAGTAGAGCATTACATGAGTAGCATGGAATCGACAAAAGGGAGAGATATAAAAGATTCTATTCTCCAGACCTTTTCAAGTTTTTCATACGATTTGATGGCATCTCTTCTTATATTCCTTACAGCAACCTAAAGAATCGCCAACAACTCAGTGCAATTCAGAGATGCTTATTTGATACAGAATTTCAAACCCCCAAAAACAGCAAAAAAAGGATGAATTCGAAGAAGGAAAATGGAACTGGAGTATTACGTCAATGGAAAATGAGAAAAAAGGTGCAGCCCCTTCACTTTCACAAGCTTTCCATTACGAATGAAAAGTAGAAAACAGCAAGTAGATGAAAAGAGTTTACCTTGCCGTTTTCAGTCTGCTTAGCCACAATCTTCAACAACTCCTGATAAACAGAAATTTATCTTTCAATAGATAATACATGTTTAGTTAAAGTACCATATTCAAACATGTACAGAAGAACTATGGAATCCAGTTGAAGATGGTGTGAAACAAAAAGAACTATAACCACAATGCCGAACCACACCTTCCTCCTTTCTGAAGTTGGCTGAGGAACAGTCAATCTGATAACATCTCCATCGCTGTTTGGAGTCAATCCAAGATTAGAATCAACAATGGCTTTCTCTATAACCTTCAAGCTGAAAACCATGGAAAATCCAAATACGGCCAGATATAACAAATAAGCATGATGCCCAGTAGTAAAATATATTAATAGAAGTTCAAAAATCTGTTTGCAGTAAACAGATAAGATACCTGGATTTGTCATAAGGCTGCACCAAGAGAGAACTCGCATCTGGGGTACTAATCTGAGCTATAGTCTTCAGCAATACAGGTGTTCCATAGTATTCTACCTAACAAAGAGGGCCAGGGAGAAGTAAAGTAAGGCAGTAGGTTGCTGGATATCACACGATACTGGGAAACAGAAACGTTGTGTCTAAAATCAACCTAGAAAAGGCTTCAAACCGGTAGCAGATAAATATATACCTCAATTTTGTCTAGTATAGCTGGGTTTGATCTTCCCGTTCTAATCGAATTGAAACTAGACTTCATGCTCTCAATAGCTTTTTCCATCCTTTCCTTCTGAATAACACGAAATTATATCCAGTTCTTAGCTTCTACAAGAAATAGTTGGATAAATTCCAACAATAGTTTCCTCTTACAGCATCTTTTTCAATCATAGACTTCTCCGCTTCAATTTCTTGAATAGTCGCGCATTTAATTACCCTAGTTCTGAGATATGAACATCTCATTAGCATAAACAACCCCAAAAATAATCAATTCTACTAGCTGATATACACTGTTTGAACTCAACTTGCCTCGTCTTCCATGTTCGCCTAACAAGTAACGGCTTCACAGAGGCCCCTCTTGCAGCTACCCTAAGATTTGCGTAATTTGCAGAATCTCGCAAATAAAACACATTTCCTGAGGCTGCAGAAAATAAACCTGAACTACTAACTATCGCAATTACAGCACGAGAAAAAGGGACAATTGAGCTGCATATTCTGGGTAACCTTGTACAAGAAGGCGAGCCTTGGGCGGATTGGACACGAAGCATATGCACCGTGCGTGAGATGCAGGTGATAACGCTGTCGCCATAGGCGTGACACAAGCTGTTCGATGAAATGCCCTTAGTCAAACAATTCGAATTTGGTCACCAAGTGATTGTTGGATAAGGGAGTACTCCACATTTCATCCACGAAAAGAAGCAAGTTCATGATTTTGGATCGTGTTTGCAACAAGGGATTTCCAATTCCATCCTCCTTTGAGCGATGGGATTCCTGTTTTACCCTTCAGAACTGGATAGAGATTGGCGAGTGAAATGATAAAGCCCATGTCTAATTTTAATCTGAATCGTTGTGGAAGGAATCAAATTAAAAACATTTTTAAATGAATATTAAATGAGTCATTTAATTTGAACAGTTCAATTTTCATCTAACAATTCAAATTAGAATTCAACATTATAACATATGTGGGTCCCACATCATGTGAGACAATCATGAACAAAACACACAAATGCAAACCCCTCTCATGTGTTTGTGTGGGTCCCATATGTTGATATGTGGGAACCACATCATGTGAGACAATCGTGTTTTGTGGTGTGAAAAATGTCGTGGTACATAGTATTTACACACTACAAACTGAATATTTAGGTTCTATTTACTACGTTTGACAGAGTTTGATTACGCTTGTTTTCGCAATTCATAACGACCGTAATCAAACTTTGAAACATGTTTACTGTGTTTTTGATTTGGTGCGTTGCAGACGGTCAAACTTCTCAAATCCCCGCTTTTCCCATCTAATTTTGATTGGGAGTGCTAAACGAATCTCTTCAAACACATGTGATTGGGGGACTTATGAATTGTCTAAAGTGGCAATAGACGTAAACACCCTCGGTATTCTGTTGAATATAACACCCGCATCTTAACAAAGCTTTAATCCCCAAATCGACGAATTCCTCCGAAAAACTCACACCACCGTGAAGAATCTTTATCCCATTTCGTGAATAACCTAGTAAAATCCGACCTTTGTCTCAACGATTTCAAGGTAATTTCATTGTAAATCTAACACATGAACCCTAGTCTGCTTGACCTTTTGCTTGAATTTTTGCAAACGCTTTCGCACACATGAACCTTAGTCGCTTATTTTGATGAAATTTTATGTATTTAACAAACATTTGCTTTCTGGAAGAAATTTTATGCCGACTTGTTATGCATATAGAGAAATTTCGTATGGTCCGTTTGTTATGTTTATGAAGGAAGTTTATGCCGACTTTATGCTTATGAAAACCCCTAGTTGCTGCTTATGTATGGTTCTGTCTGTTATGCTTATGAACAAATTTTGTTTTTGTTTTTGTATGGATTCATTTGAACATGCAGATGAAAATGTGGAATTATAAAACTCCACGAGCAGCAAGGGGAAAATCTAAACTGCCTACCGAAGCACAGGTTCAATCCACATGCGAAACAACACAAATGGATATAAGTCAGAATTCACCTTGTGAAGTCATAGTAGATTCTTCCTTTGTGCTTGGAAGGCGCACCAAATATACTGCTGAAACAGGGGCAAACCCTTTGGACATAAGGGCTGAGTACACGGCTGCTCAGTCTGAGGAGGAGGATGATGAGAAGCAAGGTGAAAGTCCTACAAAAGCCCCTGGAGGAAAGATTACAAGCGCAAGTGAGGAGGGAGGTAGTGGTGACATCAAGAAAAGTGAAAAGAAGAAATTGGTGATCCAAAGTGAGGAGGGAGTACAATCCGAAGAGCAAGCATTGATCGATACAGCAAAAGAACTCGTGCAAGAAGGAATGCGAAGCCAATGAGATTTCAAAACCGGATTCCTTGCTACCTGTGCTGAAAGGATTGCAATGAAGATAAGAGGGAGCACTATTCGTGTTGTACCACATGTGAAATCCGAACTCCACGTGTGGAAGAGATGTATGATCTTCTCTCTGATTTCATGTGCATGAGCGGGGTGTCTGTGGACCAGACAACTCATTAGGTGGTGGTTGAAGATGAATCGACCTGGGCTAGTTAGTGAGGGTAAGATCATCAGGTTGCGTTTTGATTAGTTTTTTTGTATTTATGACTAATGCTGGATATTGTATTGTGTTTGTAGGTGAATCTGGGCTACAAATTGCTGAGGGGAAAACCATTTTCCCGTTATGAAGAGTGGTATGAGATATTTGAAATGGATAGGGCAACTGGTGGATTGGCATGAGATGGCGGCGACATTGGTGAGGCTGAAGGTTCAAAAACCATAGACGAGGAGGAGGCCATTGAAGGGAGCGAGGACGGTGGGCTATCTGAAGTTGTTCTTAGTCCTTGTGGGAGGAAAGGAAAACGGCCAATGCCGCACAGGATGAAAAATCTCGCTGTTACTCGGAGATCAGGACTTATATCTTCACCCTCCATGCTCCTGCACCCTCTGCCCCACCATTAGATTGCCTGACATAAATTGTGGATCTGCACCCTCTCGGTGTTACCATTGGGGATTTGGCTTACTCTCCATGGGTAAGTTGATTAGGTGTTATTTATGAATTTATCATACTAAATTTCGTATTTAGTAGAAGAAATGAGTAGGCAAATATTTTTCCCACGATTAAACCTTATTATCTTCCCTAATTGTAAAATGTGAGAAATGTGAGAAATGGCTTCCCATCTAAAATTATAGAATTTAGTAGAATAATTTTAATGTCTTATTGAAATTACCAATTTCTTCATAGCAAAATTATTGAAACAATTTAAAAACAATAAATTTTGGTTTAATAAATATTCGGAAAATAATTGCAAATTATATTTTTTTATTTGTAATATAATGAATTTTTTCAATTTTTTGGTAATATTTTTTAAACTTTTTATTAGAGTTTCGGGTTTTGAGTATTTGATAACTGAAACTGAATTTATTATTTATTAATTTTATTAATGTGTTTGAGTTTGGATATTCCGAATTTGAAATTTAAGTTATGTACTCGAAGTCGTGAATATTTTCGAGTTCGAATTTTACTATATAAACCCGAAAATATATGATACTCGTCGGCTGTTGAATTTGAATATTCCAAATTTGGCGAAAAATATGAACATCCCTATTTGCGTGTTCGTTGAAGAATTGACGAAAAAGTCGAAAACTTTAATTAAATTTGTTTTAAGTTTATTCATTTAATCAAAAATAAAGGGTAAATTTGCATAAAATTTAAAATCCACATGAAATTATTCTGACTACTAAATATTGGATTTTGAAATCCCACTATATTCCAACATGCTAAAATCCTATGTATTCCTGTGATTTTTTTAGCAAATTCTATGTATGTACTAAACATAGTATAAGTTTTTTCATTCCACAAAATTTCATCTCACTATATTCAAATTATTCTGTCTACTAAATGGACACCTAGAGAAAATTTTAGGTGTCGAATATTAGGGGCTGAATAAAAGAGTTATATGCCGGATTCTAATCATGTCCGTCAGATCTAAGTATTGGATCATAATTTCAACTTTCATCATTAAAATTCGACACATGACTAATTTATATGCAAGCACAACTCCCAAATCTTGACCAACTTAATGCGTGACACTGCATTAGAGAAGTCAGAGAAATGGTATGGCTTTGTATATTTGGCAAAGAGTGTATGTACTTGTGTTTAAAGGAGGAAAAAATTATGAATAAATATTTTTTAGGTAGTTAAATGATTCTATTATACTAAAAAGTATGCAAAACTAACCCATAGAAAGTTGAGGAATTTTATAAGGCATCTACATTTGACATCCAAAACACACTCATACTCACACACCAACATCGATTGACTCGTTGGAATCCGATGAGTCTGACTGACTAGTTCTCCGACTTAGGGTGTGTTTCGGAGAGCTTATGCTTTTGCAGAAGAACTTTTGAATGTGCAAGAATAATTATATCATATTTAAACTTCGAATTAATTT
>JAOYMZ010008124.1:0-22005 GCA_025802335.1 Pinguicula primuliflora
GTAGTATCTTCCTAAAAATAACATAAATAATAATTAGGTTAAATGTTCTAGTATTTATACATAATTAGATATAATATGTTATCAAATTAATTTAATTAATAAAATTGAACGGAGTCCATTGGAATCCGTCATTATGGACGGATTCTATATGCATATGTTGAATGGACATCATGTAGAGTCCGTATCCGCATCCGTCACTTTAGCGGATAATGACGGTCGGACACCGCTCGGCAGACGGACTGTGCGGACAACGATGTCCGATGGACCATTTGACAGCCCCATTCAAAAAGTAAGTATAGGTGCCACACACAAAAATTAAGGATATAAAATGACAATAATTATGGCCTCACATTTAAATTTGGTCTACAAGCTTAGGTTGATATAAGTTTTTTGAAATTAAACCCTACATTTTTTGGGTTTAGTTGTCACCCATATGATAAAATCAAAATCAATCACTGATTTCAATAATAAAAATTAAAATAAGTTACAATGGGTGATAAATATTCAGAAGATGATTAAGGTTTTGGTTGCAGGCTCATGGACGAATTACTGACAAAAGAAATGGCTCCAATATTTTAGAATTCAAAATTTTCAAATCCCAACGGTCCGTCGAGGCCGACCTTCCTTTTCCCTATGAACCCTATTCTCCGATTATCTACAGGCTAGCCCCTCCAAATTCCACTCGATATTCCGACGAAATTGAAAAGGTTCTTACACATTATTACCTGCTGTCCAGATTCTCTCCGATTCCTCAGAATGTCGCTGTTTTCTAGGAATTCTGAGAGTTCACTCAGAGCTCGATTTGGGTACAATCAAAACCAGCAGCAGCCGGGACAGGAGGACACATCGTCCATGTCGATTACGAAATGCTCCAGCCCTCCTGATCTGTTATTGGAATCAGCTTCCAGAGAGATCCTCCCAATGCAATCTCGTCCGCAAAGAGACTCGCATAAGTCAGATGATGGCGCGACAACTGAGTGCGCTGATATGCGCAATTATGAGTTAAGTGAAGACCCCAACTTCTGGAAAGAGCATAATGTTCAGGTATCCGTACTGTACTGGAGTGAATTTTCTTTGTTGATATGTCCAGATAAGCTGTCACAGTAAGAATTAAGGAGAAGAAAAGAACCATGTTCAAGGGTATGTTCAGGTTCAAGCTGCCCAATCCACTCATTTTCGTTTTTTCTTCGAAATCCTACTATCAATTGGGTAATATCCAGGTTATTATTCGAGTGCGCCCTCTGAGTAGCCATGAGATATCACAACAAGGTCGTACTAGATGTGTTGTGCAAGATAGTTCCCAAACAATTACGTGGACTGGACATCCAGAATCCAGGTTTACATTCGATGTTGTGGCCGATGAAAAAGTTAGCCAGGTACATAAGCATATTTAGTTGCTTAAAAAGCATAAGCATATTTAGTTAGTGGATTTATTTAAATAGCACTTTCTTCGTGATGTCCTGATATTCATGATTCCAATTATTTTAAAGGAAAAGCTATTTAAAATAGCTGGAGTGCCGATGGTTGAGAACTGCATGGACGGTTATAACAGCTGCATGTTTGCATATGGACAAGTGAGTGAAGTATTGGTTGTGGCACAACAGTTTCTCTCTCTCACTTCCTTAAGAGATCAGTCAGCTAATTTTGATTTTTTTTCCTTCAATCGTTCCTCTTCTGAACAATGTTATTTACTCAATGATGATTGTATTTGTCATTCATACTTCTTTTTTCTCATTTTCATAGACTGGAAGTGGGAAAACGCACACAATGCTCGGAGATATTGAGGAAGGTGGTCGGAGGCACAGCGTTAACTGTGGCATGACACCTAGAGTCTTTGAGTACTTATTCTCTAGAATTCAAAAGGTATGCACTGGCTGTATGGTTTATTGTGAAATTAAAGAGAGCCATCACTTATATTCTTAGTGTCCTAAAACATTGGATTGAAAATATAATACACAGGAAAACAACTTTTCCAGCATCTATCTTCATTATGATTTATCCTTCACAAAGCTATTTAATCAGTGAACCGAACAGATTAAATTGGGTGAAGATTAATATGTGTTGTTTATGTATTACCGGGTGTGTTGCCAATATATCAGCATTGGTTGAGCATTTATTTTCTGTGCGATATTTCTTCAATTTTCTTATTGATTTTTATTTCATACATTGGTACTAGTATACAGTGAGTATCTAATACATTCCTTTTATTGCAGGATAAAGATGCACGCAGAGAGGAGAAACTAAAGTTTACTTGTCGATGTTCTTTCCTAGAAATCTACAACGAACAGATTCTTGATCTCTTGGATCCTTCATCTACCAATTTACAGGTTCTTGGCATTAGCTGAACCCTTTATTCTAAACCTATCAAATCCTTGTTCTTGCCATTATCTGAAACCTATATGCTAACCAGATCCTGTTTCATTTTCTTAAAATCCCACGGTGAACCTTGAACAATGCGGGCATGCTGGTCTTTTATTTCTGTTTGCTTGTAAATGCTAAGTGAAAAGTTCTGATTGATTCTCTTTTCTGTCTGTTAACAGATTAGAGAAGATGCAAAAAAAGGCATTTATGTGGAAAATATAACTGAGGTAGAAGTCACAAGTGCTCGTGATGTGCTTCAAAAGCTTATTCAGGTTTCCGCTTCCTTTATAAACATGCTTCCTGTTTTTCTAGTTTTCACAATTAAAAAATGGATGTGTGTCATAGATTGAAGCTTGGAATTGCATGTACTTAGATTTATTTGGTGATATTGAAGCATAGAAAATATGTAAAGCAACAACTGAACTTGTCTCACAGTTGAAATACTGATGCTACTTTCTTTACTATCTATGGTTCAATTTTCCATCAAGATAATTTAAAACCTTAGGAAGACAATGAAATTACTGGATGCTTCCATGAATGGTCTCTTGCAGAATTTATTAAACAATTGATCCGAATGATTACTTGATAAATCTTTTTTCATACTAAATGTTGTATATATTTTTATTCATTATTTTGTATTATTTTGGGGTTTTACATACTTTGATATTTAACCTCAGGGTGCAGCCAACAGAAAGGTAGCCGCAACTAACATGAATCATGTCAGTAGTCGTTCTCATAGTGTGTTTACATGCATCATAGAGATTAAGGTAAAAAATATCTCGTTGTTTTATAGTTTAACTATTCTCGCTGTTTAAATATTACATATTGCAACTCTAGTTTGTAATATAAATATCTTCGTTCTCTCAGTGGGAAATCCAAGGTGTAACTCATCATCGGTTTGCTCGCCTTAATCTTGTGGACTTAGCAGGTTCTGAAAGGTATAGCAAAATCATGGTGGGGATGATACAAGAAGGTTATTGATTAAATGAAGGATCATGCTTTTTTTTCCTCTCTAGATGAACTGATGCTTATTTCTACTTCATTGTATTGCAAACACCAGGCAGAAGAGCTCTGGTGCTGAAGGCGAGCGCCTAAAGGAAGCTACCAACATCAATAAGTCTCTATCTACATTAGGGTACGTCATCTGCTATAAAGAAACAAAAGCAGATGGGAGACTGGTTCACTCATCCTCCTCTTTAAAGCATGGACCTTAAAATCAGATGAATTTATTTCTATTATGCAGACTGGTTATAATGAATTTGGTTAGCTTATCCAATGGGAGAAGTCTCCATGTTCCATACAGAGATTCCAAGCTTACTTTCCTACTTCAGGTGATAGTTATTCCTTACAATAATCAATTGCTTTTATCTCATTTTTTTGTAATTGAAGTTTTAATATAGCATTGCTTGAGGCTTTGCTCGGCTTGTCTTTTCACTATTTCATGTCCAGTATGTTTCAGCCTGCAAAGCTCACGTCTTATCTGTTAGAAAGAATTAGGAAAAGATGATATTATTATGCTTTCTTCGAGAATTGGGAACCATAAGCAAATTTCTAATTTTCTTTATTTCCAGTACAAGGGAAATTCTACCAAATCGATTTAGGCAGATTACGAGAATTAGGAATGCATTATGATACTTCTGTCTCGTGCTCAACTCTCTGATAACTTGATAACCATTCTCGCTAAACATTACTTAACGTCTGCAGGATTCACTCGGAGGAAATGCAAAAACAATTATCATAGCAAACATTAGTCCTTCCAGTTGGTCAGTGTTGTTTCGGCAAAAATAGTTTATGAAATTTCATTCTTGTTGCATAAGTTTATTGTTTTCACCGTGTCTGAATGAAACATTTAAACAATTCGTGTCAGCTGCTCACTGGAGACTCTAAGCACGTTAAAGTTTGCCCAGCGCGCGAAATTTATAAAAAATCATGTGAGTATGTTACTTCATTTGTTATTCTCAGTGTCTTTAAGAATTCATCATTAGAGAAGGCACAATTGGAGAGGTCTTCTTGGCACATGTATATCGATTTCAGAAGCAATTTAATAATCTAGTCTATCTCGTTTAATTTGAATTCCCTTTTTTCTTTATTTCTAGTTCTATCTCATCTACTGTTTGTATCCTTTCATGTAGACGGGCTAATACTTATATTTAAAGATTCTATATCTAACTTTGATTCCTCACTGTCATTGTTTTATTAGGCTGTTATTAATGAAGATGCCTCTGGAAATGTGCTGGCTTTGAGGCTTGAGAACCAAAATCTCAAGGTGAAAAAGATTCATGCTTCCCTTCCCTTCCCAACGAAGTCCATAAAAGACTCCAACAAGGAGACATCGATTATTTTAGTTATATGTGCCTGCTTATCATTATATTCCATTCCCATTGGACATATAAATCTGAATCTTTTCTGCTGGGGAAACTCTAAATTTCACGGTTTCTTTTATGAGCATAACAACTTAAGTCCCGAATTATCAGCAGTGACTTTGGCATGTCTAGGGCTTTGGTCAAATTTTCTATATTTGATTTGTATTTCCGGCATGCATATTTTTTGTTTGGTCCTATTATTAGTAGTCAATTTGTTGATTGACCATTCTCATAAATGTCAATTGTAGAGAGAAATATCTCGTTTAAAGAGCTTAGTTAATGGACGAGCTGAAAACAATGATGGGGATGCCCTGGCAATAACATTTCCAGGGTCTCCCACATCGTTTAAATGGGAGGGACAGCATGGACTTTCCAGTCCACTGGTAGCTGAGAAAAAAACGCCGGTATGTGACTTACCGCCTCCTATGAGGAAGTGTGTTCTGCTTGATTCCTGCATTCTAACATAATATACATTATTCACTTCAGAAAAAAGACTATGAAGTTGCCCTTGTTGGAGCTCTTCGGAGGGACACTGAAAAAGAAGCAGTACTGCAAGCGTTGGCGGAAGAGAATGAGGCAACTATGCAGCTGGTATATGCCACTTAATTGCTAAGTTTTTCATTCCCCAGTCTTTAATGCTTTCAGTGTATGCGGGTGATAGGCTCCTTTCAGTGTATACGGGTGACATACTACCAAAATAAGAATTGGTTTAGCGAATGAATAGGATGGGTAATCGTTTATGAGGTTTCACTTTACTACTGATAAGTGATAATTGCCCTTTATTGCACTGTTTTTCCTTTTAAATTCTTGATTTGTGCTTTCTTGGTGATTGATTGAGCCTTTTGGACATTCTGCAACTTTATTTTGTTTGCACTGAGCAAAATAAGGCTAATTAAATGGCTTAGACATGAATTACTAATTGGCCTGGGTTATAGCATGCACAACTGAGAGAAAAAATCCCCAATATGCTTACTTGGTTTTTTTGAGTAGATGATTCACTCTGTTTGTGAATCAGGCGAAACAAAGAGAAGATGAAATTCAAGGTCTGAAGATGAGACTACGATTTCGAGAAGCTGGAATAAAGAGACTTGAAGGTGTTGCTTCAGGAAAGATATCTGCAGAGACTCATTTGCTTAAGGAAAGAGAGGAACATTTAAAGGAAATTGAGGTATTACGTGGTCAGGTAAACCGCAGCCAGGATGCCACAAGATTTGCCATGGAGAATTTGCGGTTGAAAGAAGAGATAAGAAGGCAAGTGTATGCTTACTTTATTGGTAACCAAGCTTTTAGTATGGTAATTTTGTTTACCATTGTTCGATATATAGGTTCTAATGACAGTGAATATAATTCCTGCCATTAGGTTTGCAGGACAGGAGTACGTCTCACTGTGACTTCTCAGCGATTAGGCACGAATTAAAAACATTTGATTGAGAGCTTACAGACACTCATAAATGTGGCTTTTGGGCATCAAACTTATCTATATGCACTTTAAATTGCATAGAAATTATAGGAAACAGCTTCTGATGGATTATTTCCATATTTCTGATCTCATTTCGATTGCAACACTCCTATCTTCATGATGAAGTAAGCACCATCACGTGAAACTTGTTATCTCATGAGTAAAAAATTTCCTGTCTAGGCTCAAATCATTTTGTGAGGATGGTGAGCGAGAAAGAATGCAGGAACAGATAACAATTCTACATAAAAAGGTAAATACTTTATTTCTTACAGCGGTCATTGACCCTTTTAGTTGACCATGCTAATTATCTGAAATTGAAGGGAGCCTACTGGAAATCTTGTGACCAATGTGGCTAAGTTATTTGTCCTCTTGAGATTCATGGAAGTTTCATCTTCAAACTATAGTGCAGCCATTTTTTGTATTCCTCTGGACAGTTACGCATGCTGCTAGGTTTACGTTCTTATATGCACTCTCATTCATCCCTTTTACTTATAGATATCATCCCGCAATCAAATCATAGTAATCCTAAAGAAGTTTGTACACCAAACTACACGATGTTGTTTTCAATTAAGCAAAGGAAAAGCATGAGTACTTTGAAACAAAGAGCTTCATATGCTAAAAGTTCAGACTTTTGTTTTTCCAAAACGTTTTGCATGTTTGAATTATGAGGATGACTGAATGAAATTCTTCATGAAAAAACTTCTGGAGTGTAATTGTTCTCGGAAAAAGATTGACTAAGAGTGCAGTGCTACTGGGCAAAAAATATTGCGAGATTTGGTGTTTAAAGTTGCTATATATCATACCCTTGCTGAAATTGAGCTTTTATTTCTATTTCTAATTGTGATGTGTATTCTGCAGTTGCTAGACGCACTTGATTGGAAACTCATGCATGAATCTGATCTCACAAACAAGAAGGTCTTTTACTTTTGATCCGGATTTAAATACATAATAATGTAGCTCAGATACAATTTATAGACCTAAAACTCTAAATCGCGTTTCTGCAGAAGGAAAGTCTTGATCATGGAGATGATGATTTTCTGAATTCCAATCAGGTAACATGTAATTGTAATTTGTTCCGTCATTTTTATGTAAGGAGATTCCACATCTGCACAATCAAATTCATAATATGTTTTTAATCAAGATTGAGACTTTATTTAGAATTGCAGACGCAGTATGTGATATTAGAACTTATACACAATGAATACGGATAAGAAACAATATTTTTCATCATTGAGTTAATCTGTTCGAACAATATACCTGACTTAGTTTATCCGGGATATTTACTCTGTACCATCCCACTGGCCACCATTTATGAGCTTTTTCCATGCAGCAATTCCATTTAGCTTCGAGAACATCAACGAATGAGGAGAATGAGTTCCTGAGAATGCAGGTATATCTTTGTGTAATCTGAAGCTCTTGTTGAATAGAATTTGTGCCAAACCTTATCTATGTTGCACATTCTTCTCTCAGGCCATTCAGAACGAATCGGAGATCAGTTCACTTCAAAAGAGGCTCGACTTTTGCATAGAAGAGAAAGAAAAGTTAGAAAGGTGACTTAGACGAGTTGTAATAAATCTTATCTGTGTAGCGCACACAATTTTTTTCCGTGCAGCACATATTTGAAATGCAAAAAGGCCTTCAATAATCTTCTTGGTTTTCCGAATAACTTGGCCGCTGTCTGAAATTCCGCAGGCATGTGATTGACTTGGAGAAAGATCTTGAGTTAATGCAGCTGTCATATAAAGCCATGGCTGATGAGGCCGCGGAAAATACTAGGATGGATTCTTTGTTGAATGCCACAAATACTGGACAAAGTGATGAAGCAGAGATTAAAACCATGGTTGACGCCATTGCCGCCGCAAGCCAAAGGGAAGCAGAAGCACATGATTTAGCAATTTGTTTGTCCAAAGAAAATGATGAACTGCGGCTGAAGCTTGAGGTCTTAGTTGAGGAGAACAATAAATTGACTGGTGCTTATAATAGTGAGGCTCCAGGCATCCCCAGGACGAGCTATGATCCTCGGGGTGATACAATTGAGGAATCTAGTGCCTGTTATCATCATAATGTTGCAGGAGAGGACTTGGAATTGAAAATAGAACTGGAGACGCTCAAGTCTCAAATTGCAGAAATGCATGAGGAAAATGACAAGTTGTTGGGTCTTTATGAGAAGGCTATGCACGAGAGGGACGAGTTAAAAAGAGTTATCTCTTCTTCCGACCGCAATAAGAATGACAAAGGATGCGGTTGTACAGAAAAGCTTGTTGAGATTGATGGAGGCCAATCTCCATGTTTCTGTGATGATGATATAAGCTTCTGCAAGAATGAATGCGACAAGGGAGAAACAAGTTCCTGCATTCCATTTGTGCTTAACGACATTACATGCAGCGATTTATTGGACGAAACTCGCTTATATAATGTGCAACTGAAGGCCGATTATGATCAGTGTTCTATTGATTGGGGAACGAACTACAACTCTGACTCGAATGAGGTGGATGGTGAGGCTTATGCAGAGATTGTAATGAATCATATGCCTGGATCAGTCGAGAATGGAAAAATGGAGATTGCGGAATTCACTGAAATTGGACAGGATTTTGATGCCGGGGACAGTTCCAAGGACGCAATGAACACAATTAGAGAGAAGCTTGTTGTTGATGCACAAGAAAAACTTTTACATTCTGCAGAAACAGTGTGCATGCTAGGTTCACTTGAGAAGGCGGTCATGGAGATTGATGGGCTTACAGTAAATATTGGCAAAGTGGAATGCAGTATTCTTGCAAAGCAGCAGATGTGCAGATATCTTGAAGTTGTTTCTTCGGAGTTACACGAAAGAAAAGACATCGCTAACAAGAAATTATCTGCCCTTAAACTCTCACTGACAAACTTCTCTTCATCCCTTCATTACTTTGAGCAGCGTGAAGCTCGAGCAGTATCAAGACTGAATGTCTCTTCGCAACAACTGTACAGAAATAAAGAGGAACTGATGCATCTTCAGATCTCCCGGATAAAACACGTAGATGCTCTTTCGAGGATTAGACAGACTGAAGCTCAGCTGGAAAACAGCGTACAGACGTTGAAGTTTGATATGGAGAAGGAAAATCGGAAAGTGGAGGATGAGAGGGTTCTATTTGCGATAGATAATGTCGAAAAAACATCCAGTGATCTTTCAATAAGGAAGATGCAAGTGAGCGGCAAAGCCACTGCTTTGCTGAAAGCTGAGGAAGAAAAGAGTAGGCTGCAACATCAAATAAAGCTGCAGAAACAACAACTTGGTGATGCGAGGAAGGAGGCTGAAGCTAAGACTACGGAGTTGCGTAAGATAGAGTCTGCAATAGAGGCCCTTGATGCGAAGGTTCACGAAGAGACGAGGTGCAACGAAGAACTGGATTGCAAACTCCAAAGTATCCTCCAGGAGAAAAAAATGCTTGTTGAAACTCTGGACGATGGAAAACAAGAACTTGAGCGCATGCTTGTGGAGTACCATCAAAGCTTGTTTGAAGCTGAATTGAAAGACGAAGAACTGAAAATCGCTCAGGAGGAACTGCTAATGGACAAAAGAGAACTAGAAGATTTGCATAGAGCAAAGGATGAAATCAGAAGGAGCAATGCAGAGTTGCTGGAACCCCGTTCATGTTTCGTGACCAATAAAGTGGAGGCTGATCTTCAAAATGTACGAGCATCTATCGCAGAATTGAACTCTTTGGTCGACCGTTACAGCTCATCAGTATGAACTCCATCCCAAGGTTATGGATAGTTGATTTATGAAACTCTCCTGATATCTCTGAGATAATGTGGTGAAATGAGGAGATTCTGAGTAACTTAAGGGAATGAATGTGGGGGGTAGAGTTGGTACTTGCAAATGTCATTTTTGATGAATAACAACGTCTTTGAGCCGCACCAGTTTTAGGATAATATGACATTCTTATCACCAACATTTTCACTCACGGTATTTCATCATGGTAGTATGGTTTATTTCTAGGATCTACTGGAAAATAAAATATTTTCCGAAAATAAACTAATTAAGTATAATTAAGCCAAGACAATTTATTCGTCCTTTTTTTTTAAATTTTTTATTGGGTGATCGTCCCCTTCCACCAAAATTTTTGCTGTTACATGTACTGTATGCCCAATAAAAACAGAAATAAAAAAAAGGAAAAAAAAGAAAAAAGCAAATGTGAAGAAACATAATCACGAGTCCATGCTCCTGTTCTCTGTTAGTGAGTGATACTCTCAAGATCTGATCTTTTTGAGAGAGGGCTACTGCTTTGTATCAGTTGAGAGTTCGACCTGCAGCTTGCTGTCCCGGGCGGCTCCAACCATCTAACTTTTGCTTTTCTAAAAAAAAATCGCCCTAACCTTTAAATTCTAGCTACCTATTATCCTTGAGTAGTATTCACTATGATAGATTGATATATGTCCATATATTAGATTACAAACTGATTTGTTGTTCACTTAGCCAGATTTAAATCCCAAGTCATATCAGATATATTTTTGTACTTGTTGTTCACTTACACTCTGTTGAGGTGAAATGAATATAATTTGACTAAATTATCCCTATTAGGCTGTCCGCGAAGGAAAGTTTCCTCCATTTTTACCTATACCTATCACATCAATCCACTTTTCTCTCACTCCACATCATCTTTTCTACACTCATATTTTCTCTCTCCAATCTATCCTCCATATTCCACAAGCATAGAAGAAAATTTCCACCCCTACAATTTTATTATTATTATTTTATAATTTATTTTAATATACTTTTTTGTTAAATAATAATTAAATAATAAATACTTGATAAAATACATTATCTATACATATATCTATACATTATCTAAACATTATCTATATAAAATTTAAAAAATCTATACATTATCTATAGATATATTATCTATACATTATTTGCATAAAATTTAAAAAATTCATCTTATCTATATCATATAAAAAACATATGTATACAAAATCTAGAATATTTATATCTAATTTTTTTAATATTTGGGAAATATGTCTTATTATTTTAATATATATATATTAAAATAATAAGATATTATATTATTATATATATTAGTTTTAATTAAGGTGCAAGATCCGGTGACAGGATTTTAGACATGATTTTAAATTCCGGCCACTAGGATTGCCCGTTGATGGAATTGGGCACATCATTAGAAAGCTTATACATATAATTGCATATTTTCAAGTTTTGGTGATATTCCGACGATGTTATCACCGTTTAATTTAGTTTCATATTTTCCCCTTAGATTAAGTAGTCCTAAATGGGATTTTAGAAAATTCCGACGACGAAGTAGCCGGAATCGGAACTAAACATGGGGCATATGATCTTCTGTGGATAGGCTTTCTAACGATGTGCCCAATTCCGTCAACGGACAATCCTAGTACCAGAATTGAAAATGCATGTATAAAATTATATCACCGAATCCTGTCCCATTAATTAATATTGTATTTTTTATTATTAAATTGTTATTTGATTTTAAATATTAGAAGTCATCCCACCCACTTTCCTTCATTCCTTTTCCATCAAGACTGTCTACAACCACATGGAAAAGGAAAAATTCCTCCAACAATGAATGACCTGCAACCTGTTGATGCCGGGAAAAGAGAGAAGTTTCCATGTGGTTGAAGACCGTCCTGATAACTATTCTCCTTCCTCCGTCCACGAAAATAAAACTCTCCCAAAAATACGAACACGGAAGTTGCTGCTACATTCAAAACCAAATTCTCTGCAACATTCTAATACTTCTCCCTGCTAATCTTGAGCACACAATTCCTAGTGCTTTTAGGAATCTGCAATTTCTTAATGATTCTATTTGATTAGCTCCCGTCATTGAACATCAAACCAGAGAAAGGCCATATATTTTGTAGACACAACATTACCGAATACAACATGCTGAATCTCTCTAACAAAAATGAAAAAAATCAAGAAATCCCTAGCATAGAGATTTCATCCCTAATCAATCGGAATGCGACCTTACGGCGAACAGTCGCTCCCGGAGGCACGATGCGCATACCCCGACGCTGCTGGTGAGGTCGTGTAGGTGGTGCTTCTTGCACCTCATCTGCACTTAGCACAAAACACTGAAAACAGAAACTACCCACCAAAATCCCCTTATCCCCGTGTTCCGATTCTGATTACAGACGAGTTTCTGACGGGGCAAGGGGAGAAAAATGTGACAGATATGGAATTCTTCCCAAATGATTTCCCTTATGATGTGCAGACGAAAGCGGAGGGAGGGAACTCACGAAGAACAGGAGGAAGAAGAGGGAGATTTGTCAGTAAATCTCACAGAGACGGAACTTGTGAAATTTGTGAAACTCTGGAAGGAGAAACGGTGGATTGTGCATTTTAATTGTTGGCTGTAATTTCCGCAAATTTTTTTATATATCGAACTTATCATGTCGAACCACCTTTATCCTACCGAAATCTGTTTTTGACCGTTGAATCTGTGTTCGAACGGCAAAGATCATTGAACCTAAAAATTTAAGTGAAATGATCTCGGCCGTTCAGATGCAGAACCGACGGCCCAGAATAGATTTCAGCACTGTATCAATTTTTCGACATGATAAGCTCGACACTTGAAAAAAATTGGTAATTTCACATAGAAAAGAAGGGCTATAATTGTAATATGGCAAGACAAGAATTAAATCTGGCCAACAACTACAGTCTAGAAACAGACAAAAAATGCGGGTCACACGGTCAGAATCAGAGTGACCCGGTAATACTCTTGGCCAAGGTGAACAATACAATCTTGGCATAATATTAGCCAAAAGTGACCAAATTTGGGGTGAATCTTGAATAGTGAACACTACAATGATTTTTTTTGGTAGATTGAACACTACAATGATTGTCAAAAACACCATAATAATGTAAAATTTATACACAATAGACTAAAGGTCACATGATCCAATGCGACTTGCCTTATGGTCAACAATTTAATCCATTATCAGGAGTTTATAACTTACAATTCACGAAATTACCGGAATTGTATCGGAGCACAAGCCTTTAGTCTCATGTGTAAAAACTTTCTACTGACTGAGTCAATTCCAAATATGAGCGCTGACACACAAGAGTTAAACACTAGTTGAGCATACAAAGTATAAACATAAGAACGAGACACACACACTCTCTATTGTATTCAAAAATTGAGAAAAAAATATTATAAATAAAAACATTAATTATAATTATTTTTTGGATCTATGGTCGATGCGCGAAATCAAAATCCATTATTTTGTGAAGGGATAAATTCATAATTTCGGAAATAAATTTCACCTATCCTCACAAATGTCAAAGAAGACTGACCTAGTGGTCATGAGAGTGACAATTGCACTCACAGGTCACGGGTTCAAATCCCCTCAACGTAATTACCTATCAAAAAAAGCTATCCTCACAAATTCATTTAATTTTGATTAGATGTTTTTTTTTTGAATTTTTCATATTTGTATGGTAAAAATTGATCCGAATAAATACTCCCCATTCATTACTGCTATTAAACACACAATTTAATTGTTGTTTTGTTTTACAAAATCTCCGTAAATATTGTGTACTAAAGATACTATAGGTGAAGGAATCACATGTTTTAATTTTGATAAATGATCGAATAATTTTTATTTTATTGGCTTACGGACAAGAACTTTAAATTTTATTGGATTAGCTTGATAGAATTATAGATACTATCAAGCAGGAACAAAATATTATGTTATTCGGGTTTAAATTCCCTGAACGACATTATCTATAAAAAAATTATTATATGATTCTCAATTCATATGTAGCTTGTCAATTCGGGGTACCTATGATCATTCTTTGTTGGAACTGACCACAATGTCGGATATATTAGACACATTAGATCCAAATCCCATGTTTTGGCTTAATTCCGCCAACTTTACTACTCATAATTTCATTTTACCTATTTGCTTTAGGATAAAAATTCTTAATAAAATTTTAGAAATTCGTTGTGACAAAGTTGTTATAATCATGACACAACATTAATTTTTTGATCTGCTATTTATAAGATTTGAAATGATGAGGCCATTTGGACAATGCATGATGACATGGGTACATGTTAAAAATTTTATGACTGAGCACTTTTGCTTTTTCTCATGAGGTCAACTAAATCAAAAGTATCACTACTATTTAGTCCCAAGAATGTCTTATGTTTTTCATTATCGAAAGTAAAATGATAAATTTTCAAGTCCCAAACTTATTGTTCCTATTAAATTATTATGGTGTCGACTTTTAATTTTCACCATTGTATTCTGATGTAATGATCATGATCATTCGAATGATCATCTCGTCATGACCGTCGGATGTTAAATTTTAAAGTTATGAACTTATTATTTTGATTAAATTGTTATGGTCCTGACATTCAGATTAACATCGGATAATCACGATTAAAAGTGGTAATGATAACAATTTAATGGCTACAAATTTTGTTGAGTAGAAGAGATTTTCAATTACCCAATTTTTTTGATTACGCCACTCGGAATACAACTAACAAATTCTCTCTAGACTCTGCCTTTTCTCTAGACTCCGTCGATCTGTTCGTCGTCAACGTGACTTTTCGTCCTCACGAAGGATGAGATTATGTTTGCTGGTTATGAGTTCCCCTCTTTGAATGGTTGTTTGCCCGCTATGCCGCCAACTGATTTTCAGCAAATCGGGTGCAATCCGCTCTTCCGATTGTCCCCAAGGATCCTCCAAACGCTAAGACGGGGACCTCATTCAAATCACAGGTAATAAAGGGCAATTTTTCAACACCAGAAGGAATTGTTCTGGCTCTCGGTGATGCAGTGCACTCAAGGGGCAATCTGGGTCCCTCTGTTATTTTTCACGAAAATGTCCAAAAGCAAAATGATCCATCTATGGCAAATACCCTCATAATTCGGCCGTTGGGGTGCCACATTGGGTTTCAGACGCTTCTCAAGTACTTAAACCATTAGTGGAAACCGTCTGGTGAATTGGGGCTGGTGGACACAGAGAATGGTTTTTACGAGCTGCACTATTCCAATCCAAAGGATTACGACAAGGCCTTGTTCGAAGGACCTCATACTATAGCCAGTCACTATTTGTGGGGTTTTTCTTGGCACCACAGTTTCGATACACGGGCTGAGCGTATCGAAAATGTTGCTACATGGATTCGAATGTTCGGGCTACCAACCTATTTCTTCTGTGAAGTCCTTCTGCGGGAGATTATTGCCCCCGTTGGTCAATTTCTAAAGGCTGATCCCCACACTGCTACTCGGGTCTGGGCACTATTTGCTCATGTCGCGGTCCGCTTAGATCTACGCCAACCTCTGATCATGTCTGTTACTGTTGACGGGAAAGCCTTCCCAATTCAATATGAAGATATTCACGAGATCTGCTACTCTTGTGCAAGATTTGGGCATTCTACTGACAAGTGCACCTCAGGAGTGAATTCCCGACAGTTTCCAAGGAGGTTCCGACAGTAGGATCGATCAACGTGTCGACCGTTGCAGATAATTTAATCCCTAGTTTTTCCGAAACGGCTGCTAAATCAACGGAGTGAGTTAAGGGGTCATCAGCAAATCCTGACTTTCCTAAATCAAAGGATTCTGTTAAGGGTACATTGGTTAATCCCCCGACGAGTGACAACGATGACAAGGTGTCTCGTGGGCAGGCCCTGCTGGGCAACACACCAGATCACTTACTCAACCCCTCTATCAAAAACCTGGCCAAACCCGTCCCCTGGATGAAGGTCGTTAAGCATGGCAGACGGCCCACTAATGCTGGAAACCTCTCAAACTCTATTATCCGCACTTTCAGATTTTCGGTGCTAGACTCCAACACTTCTACACATGATAACACTGTGTTGGTTTCCCCACGGGTTAATCCCAGACTGCCAATAGCAGCAAAGCAGTAGTTGTCCCTCGACCTAGAGCAAAGGCTAAACGGAGGAATCCCACACCTATTGACTCTATCTGGGCAAAGAAAGCCGCCCCTGCTACGTCTCTGCTTAAGTCTGCGGCCACCTCAGATGCTCTACCATCAGCCTCAGCCGCTATCCCAAATGGGTCTGCCAATGATTTTCACCTGAACTTGTCAATCGGCACTAAACATGTCTTTGTATCAGTACCACATCCTACACGGGTGGCAATTTTAGCAAAGGATGAGCGTCGGAACTTGCCTGACAAATCAGGTTTCACGTGGGTCATCGTGCGCTAAAGATAGTTGGCCCCACAATAGTCCCGAACACGATTAATCATATGCTAGTTGATAAGGGGGCCATGCATATTGACAACTCTCTTTCCAGTACCATGGGCTCCTAAGATAATTCTCCCAGTGCTGATCCTGAGGCTGAGGGGGGAATGATTACGGAATCATCAACCGGCCACTTCCCAATAGTTTTTACTGCTGGTCAAGTATCAGGAGAATCCTCCTTGGTGTTGGGTAGAGGTAACACTGATCCAAAGGCGGACTCCTAATTTCCGACAACTGAATCTTTTTTCTACTATTATTATCATTTTTATTCCATTTTTATTTTTTGCTATCCTCAATACACTAGTTTCTATGGATTTAAAAATCATTTCGTGGAATATTCAAGGAACCAAAAATATCTCTTCCATTGGAGCTATTAAAAGTCTTATTTTCTTACATAATCCTAGCTTGGTTATATTAGTTGAGCCTCGTACTATAAAGGTTTGGATGCAGGCCTAATTATTAACAACATTAGAAGGGGCTTTGTTAACTCTTTCCGTGTCGAAGCACAAGGATTTTCAGGTGGTATCTGGATCATGTGGCGGGACGTTTTGCTAGTCACACTAGTGAGTTAAGATTGGCAATTTATCCACCTTCACGTGCGACTCTCTGATAAGATGTCTTTGAACCTCACCGCGATATATGGCTCACCCAATATGAAGATTCGAAAGTCTTTATGGCCTAAGCTTTCTGCAATTGCTGAGTCAACTCTTTTTCCTTGGGTGGCGCTGGGCGATTTCAATGTCTTCCTTCACAGGGATGATAGGACAGGAGGGAAACCCCCATCAAGGTGCCCCCTCTTCACTAAATGGGTTACAGATTTCGACATGTATCCATTGGACTTTTCAGGCTCACGTTTCACCTGGGCTCGTGGGCATTGCCATGAACGAATTGATTGGGTCTTGTGAATGAAGTTTTCAGTTGTATCTTTCCTCGTAGTGTTGTAAAGCATCTGCCTTGGATTTCATCTGACCATTATCCACTGTGTGTGTCCCTTCATTCATCAAGTGATCTCGTCCCTCCTAAGTACTTCCTTACAGATTTCGATACGATCTTCCTCTTCCTCTGTTTCTTCGAATCCCGTCTCCCACTCTTCTACCTTGCTGCTTAGCGTAAGTGAGAATGTTGTGGTGCTCTTCCTTCCCCTCCTCATAGCGATTTTATACACCAATTCAGCCGTTTCTAACCGTTGCCCCCAGAGTGATTTCAGTGGCATTTAATAAGAGAATCACACACCCCTCTCTCAGCTAGGCTAATGGTCGCGTCGATAGAATCCATTTACTCTCCTTCCCGATGCTTGCCTTCCCGTGAACGGTTCATCTCCGGCAGTCGGGTTCCTCCTGCTCGATTATCCCGCATCCCCCCTCTTTTCCATTCAACTCATCTATGTCGTGATTTAGGGTAAGCCAGCGCTTACTTACCAATAACCCCTTCATTTTTCTTTCCATTTTTTTAAATTTAAGATTATATATATATAGGTAAAAACAGCTTAAGCCACATATTATTACACACTCCCCAAAATATCTACACCAACTGCACTAAACTAAACATAGTATAACCTAAGTATTGAAAAATTAATTTAAGAGTGATTAGATTATGAGGTGATAACCCGCCACTCAACACTTGTGTTAATTTGACTAGGCTCTTACGAAAAGTTAAAATTCACGTACCATTATATTCTCTTCCCCTATAAACGAGTTTCGTCCCCGAAACTGGAAAATAAATGAGGGTGTTCCCGACGCATATGCGCTTCAGTCTCCCACGTGGCATCCTCCTCACCATAGTTTGACCATTGCACTTTCACATAAGGAATTTGTCGTGATCTTAGAGTGACCACTTTTGTGTCAAGTATCTTTACTGGGCCCTCCTCTCGAGTAAGTTCATCAGTCACTGGAAATTGCTCAATCTCCAGAACGTGGCTCTGATCTCCCACATACCTTCGTAATTGGGACACATGGAATACGTTGTGCACCCTGGACAAGGTTGGCGGTAGTGCCAAACGATAGGATACCTCTCCAACTCTATCGAGTACCTCGTAAGGTCCGATATATCTTGGTCCCAACTTACCCCCTTTACCAAAACGGTTTATCCCCTTGGTTGGCGACACAGGCCCGATCACCTACGTTAAATTCAACTGGCCTCCGTCTTAAATTTGCCCAACTTTTCTGTCGATCTTGCGCTTTTTGTTGGTTGACTCTTATAAGTTTCACCTTTTCCTTTGCCAATTGCACCATCTCTGGACCAGTAATCTGCCTCTCCCCTATCTCATCCCAGTATGTCGGTGAGCGACATCGTCGGCCGTACAGGGCCTCGAAAGGTGCCATACCCAACCTCGTGTGGTAGCTGTTATTATAGGCAAATTCTACCAATGGCAAGTATTCCGCCCACGAACCTTTAAAATTCAATATACAGGCTCGCAACATATCTTCTAAGGTTTGTATGGTCTGTTCCGACTGGCCGTCGGTCTGTGGGTGATATGCAGTACTATACTTTAGGGTAGTGCCCAATGCTGCTTGTAAACTTTGCCAAAAATTGGAGGTAAATCTAGGATCTCGATCTGACACTATGCTGACGGGTATCCCGTGATATTTCACCACATGAGCTATATACGTCTTGGCCAACTGGTCCATGGTTGCGGAAAGGTTTATCGGTACAAAATGGGCACACTTAGTGAGTCGATCTACAATCACCCAAATCACATCCTGTTGCTTCACATTAACCGGTAGTCCAGACACAAAGTCCATGGTTATATGTTCCCACTTCCACATAGGTATCTCCAGGGGTTGTAGCATGCCCGCAGGTCTCTGATGCTCCGCCTTGATTTGTTGACAAGACAAACATCTGGAAACGAATTCTGCAACTTCTCGCTTCAAGTTTGGCCACCAGTACAGTTTCTTCAAATCTTGGTACATTTTGGCCACCTCGGGATGGATCGTAGTTGTGGACGAATGTGCCTCTTTCAGTAATTCCATTTTCAGATCCCTATTCTCAGGTATCCACACTCGTCCATATTTCCTTACTCGTCCATCATGAGTTCTGGTAACTACCTTCGGTTCACCATCTTCCTTTGACAGGGCTTATTGTATGTTACCATCGGCATCTTGTGCATCTCGTATCAGACTTACTATGTTGGGTTCCAATGCAAGAGCCGCCATCTTCATCTCGATCGACGTCACCACTTCCACTTCAACACCTTCCCATTCCCTTGCTAGCATGGTTGACATAGTTAGAGTCCCTGCTCTGCTAAGTGCATCAGCAACCCTGTTGGCCCTTCCCGAGTGATATTGAATGTCTAGATCATAATCTTTTATCAACTCCATCCATCTTCGTTGCCGCATGTTCAACTCCTTTTGTGTGAAGATGTAGCGTAGGCTCTTATGATCCGTATATATTGTGCATTTTACCCCATAAAGATAATGCCTTCATATCTTTAAGGCAAACACAACCGCAGCCAACTCTAGGTCATGGGTCGGGTAACTGACTTCATAACCCTTAAGTTGCCTCGAAGCATAGGCTATGACCTTCCCCTTGCATCAGAACGCACCCTAATCCTTCCTTTGATGCATCACTGTATACTACATAATCCTCCCCTGCCTTTGGTAGCATCAAAACTGGGGCTGACGATAATCGCTGTTTTAGTACCGAGAAGCTTGCGGCGCAGGCAGTATCCCATACAAATTTTACCCCTTTTTGGGTCAATTTTGTTAGGGGTCAGGCCAAGGCCAGGAACCCTTCGATAAACTTCTGGTAGTAACCTGCCAAGCCTAAGAAGCTTCGTATATCCGCGACATTTCGAGGCTCGGGCCATTTCATCACTGCTTCTACTTTTGCGGGATCCACTGCCACTCCCTTACCAGATATGACATGACCCAAAAAGGCTACTTCTTCCATCCAGAAATTACACTTGGAGATTTTCCCGTACAGTTTCTCTTCCCTCAGCTTTTGCAGGACCATTCGCAAATGTTGACCATGTTGCTCACGGTTCGGCGAGTAGACCAAGATGTCGTCTATAAACACCACCACAAATTTGTCTAAATACTCGTGGAACACCTGGTTCATTAAGTCCATAAAAACTGCAGGCACATTGGTTAATCCGAACGGCATCACCAAGAACTCATAGTCCCCATACCTAGTCCTGAAAGCAGTCTTAGGTACATCCACTTCCTTGACTTTCATTTGGTAGTATCCCGAGCGTAAATCAATTTTTGAGAACACGCTGGCGCCGGCCTATTGATCAAATAGATCATCTATCCGAGGAAGGGGGTACCTATTTCGAACCGTTACTTTATTGAGTTCCCGGTAGTCTATGCATAAACACATAGTACCATCCTTCTTCTTAACAAACAAAACTGGCGTGCCCCAGGGTGATACGCTCGGCCTAATTTGTCCACGATCAATCAACTCTTGTAGCTGCGTCTTCAACTCTATCAGTTTTGGTGCTGCCATTCGATACGAGATCCTGGAAATCGGAGCCACCCCGGGTACCAAGTCGATCCCAAACTCCACAACTCGGTCGGGCGATAATTGTGGTAGCTCCTCAGGGAATACGTCCTCAAATTCTTCCCCCACGGCTACCCCTTTTGTGGTGTTCGGTTTACCACTGACACTATATAAAACTGCTATATACATGGGATGACCTTGTTTAATTAGACGTTCCGTTTGTATTGCAGACAGCAAGATCTCACAGAGCTCTGCAATGTTCTTGGAGGTACTGGCGAAGGTAAACAAAGAACTGCCGGGCGCCTTGAAGTGTACATTTCTTGCCCTACAATCGATGGTTGCATAATTTAACGCCAGCCACTCCATTCCTAGTATAATATCAAAATCCTGAATGTCCACCATCACAAGGTCCGTCACGATCTCCCGTCCACCAATACCTAACCGAAACTGTTTCACTCCTTGGGTTGCTATCATAACCTTCCTTGCAGGCGAACTCACAAGGTAGTTAACTTCTAGGGGTACTAATGGGGCTTTTACTTTAGTAGCAAAATCTTGAGATATCAAAGACAGCTCAGCACCACTATCAAACAAGGTATAAGCATGACTCCCATAAGCGTCTAGAATACCTGTTATAACCGTGCCCATCCCATTAGCTTGTTCCTGTGTGATAGCGAACACCCTTGCTGGCACCATGGGATTCTGCGGTCTCGTCCCCACATTGTTGGCCGGAGGGGGTGGTGGTGGTTGTCCCTTAACCTGACTCTGCGAATTGTTCATGTTCGCAGTGCAACGAGCCCTTCCATGTCCACGTTGTCCACAGTTAAAGTAGTGTCGGTTCGACCAATCTCCATAGGCATTTGCCGGTCTCGATGAGGTGTTGTTCCGGGGAGGAAATTTCTTTGGTGATGTCACTGTCGACGAAGTTCGATTGTCACTTCCTCGTGGGCACCGATTATCCCCCTCACGCCATTCTAGCTCCGCTTCCACACGGACTGCGGCATCTAATAAAACATTGAAATCTGTTGTAAGAACACCTGTGAGCGCCATTCTGTTCACACTCAATAATCCTTGGCGAAATCGATGCAACTTGAGAGTTGGATTGTCCAACACCATAGGTGAATACCTTCCCAACGCATGGAATCGGGTGTTAAATTGTAGGACAG